>JAPFFP010109906.1:0-18752 GCA_026153255.1 Solanum medicagineum
CTAAGTTCTATGGTTAGAGATGTTGTTGGACATGTTATGTATAATACTATGAGCTTTGAATCTCTCTTGACTCTTGACGTTTATGATATGAAAGTTGCCCCTTAGCCCCATTTATCCCTATTTACATACTCTTATTTTATTTTATTTCTTCCACAACCAAGGATGTGTAATGATATGTTAAGAGGCTTGCTTGGGGTCCTTTTAAGTTCCCCATGCGTCATGTCACATCTAGGACCTACGCTTGGATCGTGACAAAATTGGTATCAAAGTACTATGGTGTTAATGATCCTCAGCATGCAACACGCCGCGTCGATTAGAGTCTTATTGATGGTTGTGTCATGCACCACAACTATAAGTAAGAGGCTATGAGACGTTTTAGGAATTGTTTCCCTTCTTTTTACTCTGTTCCGTGCTATAGAAGTTAAGATAAGGTTTTTCCCCCACAACAATTGTTCTTTGCTATCCTAGATCATGCCTAACACAAGAGAAAGAAGAGCCCGCATACTCGAGGAACAACCGGCTCATGGTGAGCTCCGGGATGCTCTCACTTTGCTTGCACAAGTTGTGGCTAATCAAGCCAATCAAGGGGCCTAAGCCCCTCATGCTCCTACTCCAGTATCTCGGGTGAGAGACTTCATGAGGATGAACCCACCGAAATTCTATGGGCCTAAGGTAGATGAGGACCCTAAATAGTTCATTGATGAGGTCTACAAGGTATTGGCTATCATGGGTGTGAGGTCGGAATATAAGGCAGAGTTGGCGGCCTACCAACTCAAAGGAGTAGCACAAATATGGTACAATCAATGGAAGGAGGAGAAGGGAATTAACAATATGGTGCTTTGGGAGGAATTCAAGACAACTTTTCTTAATCGGTTCTTCCCTCTTGAACTTAGGGAGGCCTTAGGACTTATTTGGTTCCACTAAGCCCATTTGAACATAGTGACATCCCTTGAAAATGAATGAATCCTTTGCGAAGCACTTTTGAGCTTTGATCCTCTCTTTGGTAACCTTGTAACCTTGACTCATCTTTGTGAAAGACAATTCTTTCTTGTTCCCTATCGATCCCTCCTTGTGATTAGAATATTGAGTAGCAGTCACAAGCTAAGTTGGGGCTGTTAGTAGAAAGAAGGGGGTGTCTCCCATGAAAGAGTCAAAAAAAGGACAAAAATGAATGAAAGAAAGTGAGAAGTCCTAGAAATTAATGAAAGAAAAAAGTGGAAAAACAGAAGTGCTCGAAAAATTGAGGACCCTCCAAAAATTGTGAGAAAGAGTGCAAAGAGGGGAGACACTTGGGATGATAACACAAAAGCAAAAGAGATGTCAAAAGGAGAAAAATAAATGAGGACCAAAAGAACCTTTGAGCCTGAAAAAAACTTGTAGAGTTCAAAGAAGTTGAGTCACTACTGTCCATATGCTATCCTACCCAACTTTAACCAGGATTGCAATCCTAACAAAGTCCTTTAGGATCTTAGTCTGTAAGAGAGTCAAGTGAACACTGATTGAGAATAAGGGCAAGATTATAGGTTTATGCTTACATGCTATTTCTTATTTAGGAGAGTGAGAGTTAAAGAGATCCTTTGAAAGTAATATCATAATCTTGTGTGTTTAGGATCTACTTTGGTGTGGGGGCAAATGGTAATGCCTTTGGCAGTAGTGATTAATAGCTACATGAGCAATTGCTAGCATATCTATGTTTTGATTACTCCTTAGTCATCTCTCGAGGCTTCAAAGTCATGTAAGTGGTTTGTGGAAGTTTGAGAAGGCATGAAAAAGATGGAAATGTATGTGTTGCTCCATGTGGCCCTATTTGCGAGCTCTGAAATTAGATTGATTGATGTTTGATTTGCTTGAGGGAAAGCAAAGCTTATGTTGGGGGTGTTGATGAACCCATATTTCAAACTCATTTTGGGGCTAGATAGCAAAGAAACATTAACCTTAGCGTGATATTATTTTCAATTTCTAACAAATATGCATGTGTTATGTTAGGAAATGGGATTAAAAGTTCACAAATGGACAATACTTGGTAAAATCTTGGAAAGGGAGCAAAAGTGCAAAAAGGTGGAGAAAAGTGGTATCGCCAACACACTCGGTGATCCACCAAACACTCAGAGAGACCGCCTAGCATTGCCGCAACCAAGGTTCTAGTTCAAGTTAAGAATGAGGTCAGAAATACTCGGTGCACCACCAAATTTCATAGGAGATCACCTACAGTTGCAGCACTCAAAGCACCAAAACCGTGACAAAAAGGCGGTTTGATGGGTACTTTAACGAATCGCTGAATTGAATCGACTAAATGAAAGGCCATCACCTAATGTTGTAGAAGAGGAGGCATTGTGAAGATGCAGAGGAAAGCAGTAAGTGCATATTCAGCGAATCACTAGAGTGCTCAATGATGGTCAGCCTTGACCATCGAATGGCATTTTGTAGCACAAACTTTCACATATTTTCATAGAGTATATAAGCAATTTAGAAAGGACATTGTACATATCATATTAGAACATATTCTTCTTCTTCTTCTTCTTCTTCTTAGGTTTTTAGAAAGTAGTACATAAAACCTTCCTCTTAGAGTACAAAGGAGAGATAGGGTTTTGAAGCTTTTAGAAAGCAGACTGGAGTATATTGGCCGGTGATAATAAACTAATTTCCATTCAATATTGTTACCCATGACTACAACTGCTATGTTTGGTGTCAAATCTTTAATTTCTAACATGTGTGGATAACCATGTTGGGAAGTATTATTGACATGGGGTTTTGATTTATTTATTGGGTCTTTGATATTTGACTTATTTGAAGTTGATTTGGGTGATTTATGTCCATTCCTATGTTTAATCTATAATTTCAAGGTTGCAAACTTGGGGTTTACTTTAGATCTCTAATCATTGCCTTAGCCGAAATGATTAAGTGTGGAATGGATATAATTGCTGGAAATCTCTTGGGATTTCAATTGAAGTCCACAACTATGGATTCAATGGCCAAGGTATTAGGTTTTTTATGAGACTTCTTAGGCCAAGCATGTCCTCGGTGATCCGCTTATGATTTCATAGTTGATTTATATGAAACACTTGTGTATCATAGCTGAAGATGGGTTACAAGCAACCTAGCTTATTCACTCATTATCAACTTGTTTAGTCAAATATTGGGACCTCGTTGGTCGATCAATTCCCATACTTGCACATCCCCAACATCTTCCCTAATTTGTTGATTAAATTGTTAGTTAGATATTATGTAGTCCAACTCTTAATTTCAATTATTGCAACCCCCAAAATCCTACAATTGCTTAGTCCAATGAGTCACTTCTATATTGAACTACAATTCCTTATGGGATTCGACCGTAACCTCACAGTTGGGTTGTTATGCTGATGACGACCACCCCTGCTCTTTGAGTAGCCGAGTTGAGTGACATCATAGCCACATCAAGAGTCTCCTCAACTTTTTGCCTAGCATACAATGCATGGAACTGATTACCACATGGACGACCATATTAAGCTTAGGAACCTTTTTGTTTTTTCCCTTTTTGCACTATTTGACCTTGTGGACTCCCTTCCTTATCCTTGTTAGCAAAATTAGGACACTCAGCAATCTTGTGCCTCACCTTTCCATAACCCAAGCAAGCATTGGTACCTCTCAAGCATTTACCAACTTGGTTCCTCCCATACTAGGGACACCGAATAGGGAGAAAACCACCCTTCACAACCTCACCTTGATCCTTAGGGTTAGACACCCTTTCTTTGTCGAACGTTTGATAAGCACCCTTGGACAATCCTTGGCCTTGTTGGAAATGGCCACCACTGGACTTAGCATGAGAAAATCCACCATCATATCGGTCTCTTCTTCTCATCTTTTAAAGTTTCTCACTGTCCACTTGTTCGACATATGTCATAAGTTGTGAATATACACCTCCTTAATGAGCATCATGAACTTGACTCGTATAGTTGTTGGTCAAGGTCAAAGACAAGAGGGCTCAACTGTGCGTATTGGTGGGGCAGGTAGGGTAACTAGCACTCGGATACATGATTTTTTTTTAATCTGGACCCTCCACCATTCATCGGGTTAGATCCTAAGGAAGACAAGACTCCATCGATTAGATCCAACACATTTTGGATGTTATGCATGTTAGTGGTATAGAAGCAGTTGAGCTAGCAACATATAGATTGAAGGGTGTGGCTATATTGTGCTATGAAGCTTGGAAGCAATATAAGGGAATAGATGCACCTCCAACAACCTGAAAGGAGTTCAAAGAGGCATTTCTTGACCATTACTTGCCATTAAAGATCCGAGAGGCCCATGCAATCAGCTTCTGAATCTCCACTAATGGAATATGAGTGTGAGGAGGTATAGCCTTCAATTTAATTCCTTGGCCTGGTATGCTCCTAATGTAGTTGCTACTATGGTAGATAGAGTTCATCGGTATGTGGATAGGTTGAATTCATATCTGCTCAGAGATTGTACTATCGCTTCTTTAAGTAAAGACATAGATATAGCAAGGATGCAAGATTTTGCACATGGAGGATTAAAGACAAAGAAGAAGGACACAAGAGTTAGAGAGGGGGCAGTATAAGAGGGCTAGATCTATAGGGTAGTTTAGGCCTCAGTTTTCTAATAGAACCCCTAGGCCATCATCCTCCTACTTTAAAGATAGTGGTCCACCACAATTTCAAGGGTCTAGAAGTAATCAGTTTGGTCAAAGAAGTGAAGGCCAAGGTGCACTGACAATAGAATATTTTGAAAGCTAACAAATGCCTCCTTGGCAGCCTTGCAAACAATGTGGAAGGAGTAAGTTATGTAGATGTCACATTGGGATAAATGCATGTTATTGGTGTGGTGTGCAAGGCATATGATGAGCGATTTCCCGAGGATATGAATAGGCGATATATCACAACCTATTGGGTCAGTTGTTGCATTGTCATCATCAGTTCCTCCATTAGGTAGGGGTCAACAAGCACCTATAGGTCATAGTAGAGGTGTTAGAGGTATAATCTCTAGAGGAGTCTAGAATCACACTTATGCTCTGGAGAGTTGGCAAAATTTGGAAGCTTCACTCGATGTGGTTACAAGTACATTATCCATTTTTTCACATAATGTATATGCATTGATTTCCCTTAGTTCTACACTATCATACATTACTCCACTAGTTGTTGGAAGCTTAAGAGAACACCTAAATTATTGAACAAACCATTTGAAGTATCAATACTAACCGGTGAATCTATTATAGCTAGAAGGGTCTATTATAACTGTGTAGTAACTGTTTGTGACCATGACACATTGGCCAAACTTATTACACTAGAAATGGTGGAAATGTATGTTAAAATGTGTATGGATTTGTTAGTTTCTCGCTATGCCACTATGGATTGCCGAACTAAGAGAGTGTATTTTCACTTTCCAAATGAGATGGTCCTTGAATTGGAAGGCAATGTTGGGGCACCAAAGGGTAAGTTATTTCTTATTTTAAGTCAAGAAAGATGATATCCAAGGGATATATATGTCATCTAGTTAGAGTGAGGGATATGGAGATGAAATCACCAACTCCTCAATCTGTTCCCGTAGTGAATGAATTTGTTGATGTGTTTCCTGAAGTGATTTCGGGTTCACCTCTAGAACGAGAAGTAGACTTTGGTATTGACTTACTTCCATACACAACCTATTTCTATCCCTCCATATAGAATGGCCCTAACAGAGTTACGTGAATTAAAGAAACAATTAAAAGACTTGCTGGAGAAGGGTTATATAAGACCTAGTGTGTCCTATTGGGGTACACCACTGTTATTTGTACGTAAAAAGGATGGCACCTGGAGAATATGTATCGACTACTGACAATTGAACAGGGTGACAATTAAGAATAATTATCCCCTCTTCAGGATTGTTTATTTGATCAGTTACAGGGTGCCAAATACTTTTCGAGAATTGATTTGAGGTTAGGTTATCACCAAATGAGTATGAAGGAGAAAGATATAACCAAAACAGCTTTCAGGACACGCTATGGTCACTTTGAATTTCTTGTTATGTCATTTGGGGTAACAAATGCACCAACAGTTTTTATGAATTTGATGAAAACGGTATTTAAGCCATTCTTGGATGCATTCATGATAGTATTTATAGGTGATCTTTTGGTGTATTCATGATTAGAAGAGGACCACACAAGTCACTTACGACAAGTATTATAAGTTCTTCGTGATCGGCAATTATATGCCAAGTTTTCTAACTGTGAATTTTGGTTAAAATCAGTGGCATTCTTGGGTCATATTGTGTCCTATAAAGGAATAGGGGTTGATTCACAAAAGATAGAGGCCGTGAAAGATTGGCCAAGACCAACAACACCCACGGAAGTTCGAAGCTTCCCAAGGTTGATAGGTTATTATAGAAGGTTTGTTGAAAGTTTTCTTCTATTTCTATACCTTTAACAAAGTTGACACATAAGGCAATCAAGTTCCAATGGAATGATGCATGTGAAAGGAGCTTCCAAAAGTTGAAAAGCAGGCTAACTTCTATACCCGTGCTAGTGCTTCCAGAAGGTAGAAAGGGGTATGCGCTGTATTGTGATGCGTCAGGAGTTGGCTTAGAGTGTGTACTAACAAAACATGGTGGAGTAATTGCTTATGCCTCAAGACAACTACGACTGCATGAGAAAAACTACCCAATTAATTACCTTGAGCTAGTAGTGGTTGTATTTGCTTTAGAAATATGACATCACTATTTGTATGGGGTTAACGCTGACATATATGCTGATCATAAGTGACTGCAGTACATCTTTAAGCATAAAGACCTAAATTTAAGGTAGCGAAGATAGCTAGAGCTAATAAAGGATTACGACGTTGATATACTATACCATCCAGGTAAATCAAATGTGGTAACCGATGCTCTGAGTCGTAAGGAATTCATGTGATGGTTAGACCATGCTAATTCAGGGAGTGGCTAAGGATCTACGTCAACTAGCTAGTTTGGAAGTTCTCCTTCTTGAAACTCTAAGGGAAGGGGTTGTTGTGCATAATGCTATAAAATCTTCAATAGTAATGAAGGTGAAAGAAAAGTAGTTCATGGATCTTATTCTACGACGACTTAAGGAAAAGGTGAGTTACAGTACGATGAGAGGCTTTGCATTTACACAAAATGGAGTACTTTATTGCCAAAATAGATTATTTGTGCCTGATATTAATGGACTATGAAGGAGGGTAATGGAAGAAGCCCATCATTCAAGAAATTCCATCCATCGGCGATCAACTAAGATGCATCATGACCTGAAAGGAATGTTTTGGTAGGGAGTCATGAAAAGGACCTTACAGAATTTATGGCTCAATGTACGAATTGCCAACAAGTCAAAGTAGAGCACCAAAAGTCGGGAAGTTATATGCAATGTATAGAGATTCCAACATGGAAGTGGGATATGATCAATATGGATTTTGTTACTGGGTTGCCTCACACTTTTTAGAAGTTTGACTCCATATGGTTAATAGTTGATTGACAAAAAATATCAGCACACTTCCTGTTAGTTAAGAGTGATTATACAACTTAAGAGTATGCAAAGTTATACCTCAAAAAGATAGTTAGGCTACATGGGGTCCCAATATCCATTATATCTGATCGGAGAGCTCAATTCACTGCAAAGTTTTGGAAGTCCTTCCATTGGAGTTTAGGAACACAAGTGAATTTGAGTACAACTTTCCATCCCCAAACAGACGGTCAAGAAGAATGCACTATTCAAACAGTTGAAGATATGTTGTGGGCTTGTGTATTGGACTTCAAGGGTAGTTAGGTGGACCATTTTCCACTTATTGAATTTGCCTATAATATTATCTACCATTCAAGCATTAAGATGGCAGCTTATGAAGCTTTGTATGGAAGGAAATGTAGGTCGCCATTTGGATGGTTTGAAGTGGGTGAAGCCACCTTGCTTATGCCAGATTTAGTCCAACAAGCCTTGGAAAAAGTCAAGGTAATAAAACAATAGCTAGAAACAGAAAGCCATCACAAATCATACACAGATGCTAGGAAGAGGGGACTAGAATTCGCAGTAGGAGATTGGATATTCTTAAAGGTATCCCCAATCAAAGGTGTTATGAGATTTGGGAAGAAAGGAAAACTGAGCCCATGTTACGTAGGGCCATATAAGATTATTAAAAGGTTTGGACAAATTGCATATGAAGTGGTGCTACCCCAGGAGCTTTCAATGGTTCATCCAGTTTTTCATGTTTTAATGCTTCGAAAATGCATAGGTGACTCATCCTGTATCACTCCTATTGAAGATGTACAGGTTTACATAAGATCTCATCTATGAACAGGGTACCTATTACTATTCTAGATCATCAAGTTAAGAAGCCAAAGAATAAAGAAATAGCTTCATTAAAGGTGGTTTGGAGGAACCAGCAAGTAGAAGAGATAACGTAGGAGGCAGAGAAAGCGATGAGATCTAAGTACCCTTATTTATTTGAAGCTAAAGAGGAAGTCCAAGATATAGAATTGGGGCATTACTAGGTACGTGTGCTTGAATGCTTACTATGCTGTGAAAAGTTTGTTTAAATGAAGGTTTGAACTTGTTTAACCTATCCAATTATACTAACATTTGGGGACGAATGTTTCTAGGGGGAGGATGTAACCCCCCAAATCTTATGTGTACTAGTCTTACGCATATGGAACATGATATGACTTGGTAGAAGGAGCACCAATTTTAAAAGGGCCTAACTTTTAGACTAGAGGGCTATATTTACTTCTAACGCTTAAGATGAGTGAGGGTATATAAGTTTTAAGTCAAAATTGAGGAGATCGCAGCCTTAAAAGAAGTGAAAGAAGTGAGGTGCCTATCACGACCCAAGCCTAGGGCCTAGACGTGACGGGAATGGGGAACTAGAAGGGAACCCAAACAAGCCTTTTAGCATATCATCACACATCCTTGATCGCGGAAGCAAGTAAATGGCACAAAAAGGTTAGAAATAAAGGGCATAGGGACTAAGGGAAAGCTTTCATATCATAAACATCAAGAACCAAGAGAGTTAAGGTTCATAACATAGATATATAACATGTCCAACAACACCTCTACTACATGGATAAGAGCGGGGGCCAAGTCAAGCAACCGGGCTTACCCACATAATCAATGTATACAATGAAGAAAGAGAGTAGCAATACATAGCATAAGAACATAGGCCAATGTCCCCGGAATGGAGGACTCACCAACTAGCTTGAGAGATATCGTACTAGCCACGCGGAGTAGGAAAATAATCAAATGGAGCTCCTATTCCTACATGGTAAAATCATGTTGGCATAGAGTATGCATTAGTATGTTTGAATATACTAAGTATATAGGATGCAATGCAACAAGAGATAGGTAACATAGTCAAAATGTATAAGCATAAGCAATGAATAGCATAATCACAATATGACATGTATGAATGATGCTTGAAGCAAAACATGCTTACAATCCAAAACAACTTGTATAGATCATAATACATACGTGTGGGAAGAGACCTCAACTGACATAGATGTATGACCAAATGAGCTACAACTTGTAATCTCGATGATTACCCCTAATTGGTAACGAGTTGGTCTACTTGCCAAGGTAAACCATACTCCACCTTACGGGTATCGCATCATTTTGGATAAAGTAACCCTCCTTACGCACGAGCCCAATTTCGAAAAGGATTTATTTCACCTTACAGGGTCTCGTCCCATTTTGGATTAAGTGACCTTCCTTATGGGGTCCCTCCCTATTTCGGAAAGGGTTTAAGAGAAAGTGTAAAATGGATCCACTAGTATTGCAAGGGTATAACATTGTCCTCTAGTGGCACATAGTTCAAGGAAAGAGAGCAAACCCTCCATCCATCGGTGCTAAGCCTTACCCCACAGAATATATAAGATAATAATAACTTTAATAACTAATAAGAAGCATAATAACATGACACAAGTAGCTCTAAAACATTCTTGACCTCTAATGGTGAGTCCAACTTCAAACATAGGAATAGTTTATCGTCAACATTACCCTTGCATCACCATCAACATTAAAGGGCTCACAAGAGGTGAAATCTCTAAGAAAGGGCTTACCCTCTTTACAACATCGTCAACATTTCCATTAGTTAAACATATCCTTAGAGAGCTCATAATCATCATATAGTCATTTGAATCATAAATCAACCGATAGATCATCAAAACTTAAAGAATCCTTAAAAAGGACTTTTATCAAACACTTGGTGGGTGTGTAATGCTAGTGTAAAACCATGTAATTCAAGAGTGGAATCATGCTAGAAAATTCAGTGTAAAACCATAAATAGAGACTTAGTAACACACTCAAGCAATATACATCCAAACCCTCATCAAATCTCACAATAGAACTTGGTTTCATAGCTCAAAACATGATAAAACAATCACAATTTTATAAGCCCCAACATAGTGTGCAGTGAAAGTCATAATAAGTAAAACCCATGAGTAAATCAACTTTAAATCATGCAATTTTAGATAAAAGGAATCTTGGGCATCATGAGTGAAAGGAACCCATGAAACAAACCCACATACCTTGACTCTGGAGAATCTTCGAAGAAGGTTTGAAATGGAGACTTGAAGCTTGATTCAAAACCTTAGGATCCGGATGAGGTTTGGGCAATTGATTTTGGAGTGAAATATGTGTCTGCGTGTTTGAGTGAGTATTGGAGAATGTCTTAAATGATATGAGGGTGAAATATAGCTAGGTATAGGTATTTTCATGTATGGGGAGGCTTAGTCCCAAGACCCAATAGCCTTGGACCAGAATAAAATAACTGGGCACAAAATAATGCACTGGCGCACCCCAGCTGCGTCGCCCTAGGGGCACAGGCTCACTATTTTTCGTCATTTTAGAAATTTTGGATTTTGATATGGTTTCTATAAAATAGGGGTTATACCCATTCCCCACTCAATTTTTCCCCTTGAACAAGAATATGAAGTCATATTTTTAATATCACGCACAGATCTTGAGATATATGGAAATTGCGATTCCGAGCACTTCTGAGGCACATTTTTGGGCACTTTTTGGGGTCATTTCAGTATATTCCCTTTGGGAACATTTGTCCCCGACTGTCAAAGAAATGTACAAGAAAGACGTAAACATAACAAATTCAGCCCACATAAGGATGCAACAATGCACTTAAACATCATTTCAAAAATCTCATCATAAGTGTAAAATCATCATGAACTTGTCAATTAAAACATGAATGTTTGCAGTGACATAGGGGCTGAAATTAAGACTTGAAATCACAAAAAGAATTTTACATGTTAGTATAAGCTTGAATAGAGTGAAAGAGATATGGATATTGCTTCTCCATGCCCGCTCCGGCTTCTTGAGAGACACTTTCGACTTGTCGATCCTTCCAAAGGGCCTTGATGAACACCACATCCTTATTAATCAACTTTTCCACCCTTCCATCCAATACCTCCAACTAGGTCTTCTCCTAAGTTAACTGATCATCCACAACACCCACAACCTCAAAGAGTTCCATAGCACTAGAGTCACCAACACACCCTCTCAATGTATAAGCATGAAGAAACGGACGAACCATATCCATATCCCTAGGTAATACCCATCCATATGTAACCTTACCAATACTCCTCCAAACCCTATAAGGACCTACTGACCTTAGCCCAATTGTCAGTCTTAAACATACAAAGCCCACTTAGTACCATAAACCACCATCTCCCCCTTGGGAGACAACCTCCACTCTACCGTCTTTTCACCCAAAATCTCCAACTCTAATAAGGCAGAATCAAGGCCTTGCTTAAACTGGACCTCCTCAACTAAAGGAGATTTGGAATATCAAGAATACTACACCATGCTCAACTTCCTCCACCTAACCCCCAATCTAGCGAATCGATGGACCTCTCTAGTCACCTCTTTGCCAACATCATCAATATACGCTAGGCTACCCATGGACACCCTACTTCAAGCACCAACCACAACGTTAGCTTTACCGGGGGAAATAATGCACACTTATATCATAATCCTTAAGGAATTCTACCCATCTTCTTGTTATCCTCCATTCACACCTATCATATTTAGCAAACAACCTCTCATCCCCCATGACTTTCTACACTACCCCCAAATGGTTCACAAGCTCTAAAAAAGTCAATGCTCCACTACTAGAGGCCACCTCTAGCATCCTAAGGTAAGGTTTTAAGACCCTATTCATGAAACCCATAAACATAGCCGATGCATAAGTCAACCAAACAACTCTAACAATACTGAAAATGTTCACTCCTAATCCAAAAAGACACCTAGGGATATCACCAATCCTCATCCTCACTTGGGGACAAAACCCTAACCAAAGATCAAGCTTAGAGAAGTGACTAACCCATGGTGGCATGTAGTTACGAGACTAGAGATTACTTCTTGACCACGCCCAAGTTACACCTCTCTTTTGGAGGATAAAGCGGTCATTGTCAAATAAAAACCTAACCAATGTTAGGGTCAAATCCCACAGAGAATACGGAGACTCACAACAATTCACCAATAAGCAATTCAAAGAATTAATCAACTCGATTCCCCGAAGAGGGGGGGTTGAAGTAATCATTAAGAAAATAAACTACACTAACTATAATGGAAGAGAATCAATAACAGAGAGCAACTTGGGTATTGTGTTCCCCATAATTCACAAACTCAATAACACCGGATAACCCAATTCTTGACTAGAGTATAACATGCAGCACGGTAATTTAAGTTGACCAAGCCCTTTGGTCAAAGTTGAGAGGCGAATTTCACTATGTGAATTGGACCATCTTCATAGTGTGAAATACTAACCATTACCTATAGTCCCAGTCAACCTTCCCTTGGTCTAGTTCGGTCGATTAGACTAGAACACATCATCGAATCTTGTTAATCAATCTCTTTTCCTATTCATTACCACCTGGATCGGGAAGGTAACACTAGGCATGTTATAATATTGGCCATCTCTAGAAAACATGAAAAACAAAGAAAATTGATTAATACAATCAAATACCCATTCCAAGAATTGCAAATTATTCGGGTTTATTTGGTTAGGCCTTCATGGTTCCCACAACCCCAAGTTATGGAATTAGCTACTCATGTTATGGGTAGATGAAGAAATTATGAATTGAGAAAACATAGTGAAACACTTACCAAATTTAATTGAGAATCAAGAAAATCCAAAATTTATTGAGAATCACAGGATTTGAAGATCAAATTAATTCACAAGTGTATTCTCTCAATTCTCTCTCTAAGGATTGTATTCTAACCCTAATTACAATGAAACTAATGGCTCTCTATAACAAAATGACCTAAAAATAATGTTTATAGTAATTACAATTAAGTCCTTAATAAAATAAAAAAATTGATCAGCGGACTCCACAAAACCTATTTACGACTCATAGAAGCTTCTGCAAGTCGTAATTGGGGTCTCGTAATCAGCTTTTGGTATCTTGGACTTCACTTCTATGAACTATCTTCACGACTCGTAAACTAATTTATGACTCATACATCAAACTCGTAGGCTTCAATTGCTTTAAATTATCCCTCTATGGAAATCTTCACGAAAATTATCTATGCGACTCGTAGAATGCTCTACAACTCGTATAAAGGTCTCATGGACTTGAACTTTAGGTCTCAACCTTCACTGAAAATTGTCACGAAACTACCTCTATGACTCGCAGACTGCTCTACGACTTGTAGAGGGTCTTGTAAATCACCCAAAACTAGAAAACTGTAATTTTTTTCCAAAGTCATGTCAACCTGCTTTCCTGCAACACTAAACACAAAAGCACATAAAAACCATAAATGTCACAAAAGGGGCACATAAAATCTTAAGTTTTAGGCATAAAAAATACTGTATTTTGATAGTACGTCACTTTTAAGGACTACTTAGATCAAGTCCCCACCTCAGAGTTCACTTGGAGTTAAGTCAAAATTCTACGAAATACATGTTATGAAAGTCATACTTATCATGAATTCATAAGCTTGTCATAAATTATAGTTCATTATCTTTATAAGATTGTCATAAATCACTATCCATAGTTTTCATGTGCTTGTCATATAGAAAAGGTAACTCATAATAAACACATAGAAACTTATTCATAGAATAGTTCATTTTCATGTGATTCATCTATTATGGGTCCGGGCCTTCCGTCATTACAAATCCTTCTCAATTAAGAGTGTCATTAAGGTCTTAGGTCACCCTTTTCATAAATTTGCTTAAGCATTTGTGATTTCATGATCATAACTTGTAAGTGAAACTAAGGGTAAAAGCAAAGTTTCACAATCAATTGACTTAATATAATGAAATTCGATTGAAAACATACATAATCATATAAAATAACATCAGTTTAATTAAATTTCAATGAACCCATGTAGAATCTCTTGAGTGCTAGAAAGCACGTAAGGAAATTCACTTGGAAATCATATAAATCATCTAATTTATGGCAATTCATATATAGTTTAGTAAATTATCATAACATAAATCATAATTGGGAAAATAGTTCAAAAAACACTCCTACAATGACCAAAATTATTGTTATACACTCCAACATTAGAGGGGGAAAAGGGGGGGGGGGGAACTATGATCCTTCTAGATAATATTAAAGTGGAATATATGCCCCTTAGAAAGCCTAACTCAAATTTATGTTAAATAGTGACAGACACACGCTAACACGTGTTTATTTTATAAAACAAAATTATTTTACTTTTTAAAATTCTTATAACTTTTCCTTTCCCTTTTTCTTGCTATATTGTATTTCATATTTTCTTTATCTTTCCTAAGTTTTCTATTGCCAGGAAGCCATAGATCTTCCTCTCTTTTCTCTTTTTTCTTCTACTTCATTTCTTTTGCCTTTCAATTTCTTTTCCTTTTTAATTTAATTTTTTAAAAAATAATTAACAAATATATACTTGAGTAACCGAAAAATATTATTTTCAAATAAAAAAGAGTAAACCACTGATGGTTAGACTTATTTTTCAAAAAAAAAAAAACAATATTTGATTGTGATCTTTGTTATCAATTAGGGTGGTTGGAGAAGTTATTCTCTAATTGAGTTATTTCTTTTGTTGATTTAGTCATTGCGGGTAATATTTGAGTCATTGTAATATTAATTGATGTGATATAAGAGAGAATGTGAGAGTGAGAAAGTTAAATGAGTTTTGAGTTGCTTAAGGATTTGAAGAACACTGGGAAGGTGAAAATAATGGCTATAGTGACAACCATTGTTCTTTGTCTGTGTGTTAAATATGATGGAAGATATGAAACTTGTGGTAGTAATGGAAGAGTTGATGGCGGCATCAATCCATCTTTTCCAATGAAAAAAATGGTATAGTGGAGAAGATGAGAGAATAGGAAAAATAGAGAAGGAAAAAAATAAAAAAGTAAAAGAATACATACTTTAATTGAAAAAGTAATAAATTTTTGCATATTTTTCTGCTCTCACTCCCTCAAAGAGAGTGTATTACACTTTCTTTCCTACCTAAGCTGTCAAGGATTTAGTAATTTCAATTAAAAATACTTTAGAGGGGTTATAGGACCCCCACAAAGTTGGAGTGTGTAACAACAATTTCAGCTATAGTAAAAGAATGTTTTGAACCATTTTCCCAATCATAATTTATGCAATTGAAATTAAGACCATGAAAACACATAAATACATACTTGAAATTGGACGAAAAGTTGAGAATCATTTTGGTTTCCGTGGGTGAAAGACACTCATGGATGAATATCCACATACCTTGGTTAATTTGCTTGAGAAAAATTGGAAGATCAATAGAGGAATTGAAAGACCTAGTTTGATTTTTCCAATGGAAAGTTGTAGGAGAAGAGACTTGGGAAAATTTAAGAGCTTAGGGAATTTGGGTGAGAATGAGGTGAAATTGAGAGGGTGGGGACTTTATTGGTAGTTATAGAGCCAAAATAACGTTGTTTAAGAGTTAGGAGGGTAGAAAATACCAAATATACCACTCATTAAATTATGCCAAATAAGGTCTATGAGAACCTTTGCAGGTCATAGACCCTTATATGACTTGTACATAGGGGTTTTGTACTCCTAGTTAGCATTTATGGCTCATGGTCCCGAACTAGGGGGCCTTTTTATGAATTGTAAATAGTTCGACAAGCCCATCTTTTTGGTCCGTAGATCAGTTTCTTGAACCTGAAATTTTGGACTTAAAACTACGACCACTTTGTACGACTCACAAACCCAATGGCAGTTCGCCCTTACATGTCATAGAACTCACAGAATATTTGGTCAAATCCCAACCTTCACTATCATTATCTATGAGCCAAGGACTACAGTCCATATACCCAACGACAACTCGTAGACACCCTTGTATATTACCATGAAACTTAGTGAATTTCACCCCATCTAGGACCCACCTATAATATGTATCATAACCAGCCAAGAGCATCCATGATTCATACAGAGTTTCATCTTGTTGAGTTAAATTTTTTCAACTTCTGAATATCAACAAAAGGCTTGCCCTAGAATCGTATATCAAACCATGATCCCAAAAGGTCACTCATAAATCACCTAATTCTTAAAAAAGTTTTCGAGTCTGGGGGTCATGTATGAGACCCTATCTGTGATCCACATAACACTGCATGGTTACAAACTAGCTCATGGTCCCTGCACCATTGTCTAAATCAGAATTTTCCTTCTTGTTTCAATTTTCCAACTAATGGAGTATTACACATAGATCCAAAAAATTGACTAGACTGAGATGACTGTACAAATGTTGGGGACACTCTCTAGATCAATAGACGATCCCACTATAAGTGACGCAACCAACATTGGCTAAAATCTAATGTGCAGAATGCAAAGAGCTGCTTTTGCTACATTTGTCAAATAGAAGACCATCGATAACACCATAGGGACCAGTGCTAGCTAATTATATCAGGGCCTGAACTTTTTGAGCCTGTCTCCTGCAGTATATGAATATAGGAAATTTCCTAGAAAAGAGTCCCAACTCACACACGAATAACACTTCCCACCAAAGCAACCCTCAAGGGTGGCTTCATCAAAATGGAATGAAATCAAAAACTTGAATTCTTCGAATGTAGACCTTGAGAAGTCTGACCTAAACTTTATCCATCGTACAGGAAGAACAAGCTACCTCAGAACCACCTAGAACCTGCGGTGCCACTACAATGGGCCTGATAGTTTAAGAAAGAAGAAGCTGCATCAAAGTGAGATTCTATCATTGTTATAGTGACGATAAGGCCTCTTATCTCGTTGCTAGAGCATAGAAAAATAATATGGATTCTAGTTGGTCCTCAACCAAGGCCTTGGGCCATAAAATACTCCAACAATCTCATAAGTAATAATAATAAAGATACAACAATACCAATATTACTCTAAAACAAAAGGTATTATGAAGGATCACACAATCGAAAAGTAACTCACAGTCCTCGACCTTTACCCTATTATACTACTCAAAGGAACATAAAGCATAGCTAATGCCACCCTATGACCATACCAAGAAATTAAGCACTCGAAATCTAATCTTATATAGGGATCAAAATCATATCTACTGATGTGCTGTCAAAATACAACACATTTGGTTCTTAAAACAAGGGATTTTGCGTATTCTCAATACAACTTTTTATGGTTTTTATATGTATTATGTTTGTTTTTGCAGAAAATACAGGTTGACCTAATTTTGAAAAAAAGTAGCAGATTTTGTTGAATTTGAAGATCTACGAGACACACTATGTGTCGTAGCCTAAGCTACAAGTCATAGGAGATGGCCGTAGTGATTAACAACTTCCAAATATCAAAATGTGAGAAATTGAAGTCAGCTATACGAGCCCAGGATACAGGCCGTAGTCCTCACTATGACTCGTAGAAGAGAACCTCGTAGTGATTACTAGTGTTTAATTAATTTGGACCAATAAATATAAGGTTGGGCTATGAGAAGACACTATGAGTCGTAGACCAGACGATGACTCGTAGCATGGACTATAGTAGTCAAGTTCAAAATGCCAAGTGCTAACTATGAATGCCTAACTACGACTCATAGTTCACCCTACGAGTCATATCTACGAACTATAACTGTTGCCGACCAAACTCTTCTTATTTATTTTAAGGTCTTTTTTGTAAATAGTATAAATAATTTAAGTTAGGGTTTTTAAAAGCAAGGAGTCAGTTTGTAGAGATTATTCTTAGAATATTGTAGAGAGCTTTTTCTAGGGTTTATTGTAGATACTTAGGGTTTTACTTTGAAGACCCAATTTGGGGATTTGAAATCACTTATAGTTCAACTCCATTATTCAGGCTTGTGATTTCAACATCAAGGTAGGTTTTGTTCTTCATTTTGTTTGGGTAATTTCTCAACCATGTTTATTCTATTAATTGTTTGTGATTTTGCCCTAGCTATTGTCACGACCCAACCCAGGGGTCGTGATTAGTGCCGATTGGGCACCCAAATAATACCAAACCAAATTCCCAATTATATTAGCTAAGGATTCTACGAAATTTCGGCAGAGTTTCCTCTATTTTACTGACTACCCAAACCTGCAAACAGAAATCCCAGCATGCCACAAACATTCATACACACACACACACACACACACACACACACACATATATATATATATATATATGTGGGCCGACAAGGTCACCGCTGCGGTAGAACCGCCCAACAAAAATATTATACATACGTAATCATATCGCACGAAATATCCCATACCCACATGTATCTACAGACCTCTATACATACAAACAGAATCATAAGATGGGACAGGGCCCCGTCGTACCCTCGAATATACATAAATGCAAAGTACGGAAAATAAGGAAACATGTATATACCAACA
>JAPFFP010109926.1:0-18752 GCA_026153255.1 Solanum medicagineum
CAAGGTATGGTCAACTTACAATACTATAGATAATTTTCATGAAATCAACACATTTATACATTCCTTACATCAATGTGTAGTCACTTCACTCATAGGCCATGCATTATGTCATCAATAACTCAAAAATCCTAAACCGGACATTTTATCAAACACTTGGTGGGTGCGTGATGCTAGTTCAAAATCATGTAATTCAAGAGTGAAATCATGTGAGAAAACATAATGTAAATCAACCCACCAATAGTGTAACACCCTCATGCAATATATATTGTAACCCTTCCTCAAATAAAGAGATCATAGATTCATAGCTCAAAATATGCTTAAACAATCCACATTTCATGAAACCCTAACATAATATAAAATCAAATTCATAGTAAGAATCCCCATAAGTAAATCAATCTTGAAAGCTTGTAATTTACATAAAATGGAAGGTTGGGCACCATAGGTGGAAGCACCCAATGGTTGAAACCCACATACCTCAACTTTGGAGATTTCCTTGATGAAGATTTGAATAAGGACTTGAAGCTTGATTGAATTTTTTGAGATCCAAAATGATTTTTGAACACTTGATTTGAGTGAAATATTTGGCCAAGTGTTTGAGAGAGTTTTGGAGAATATCTTGAATGATATGGGGTTGAAAAATGAATAAGTATAGGTGTTTTTACACATAGTGAGGCTTATACCCAAGACCTCAAAGCCTTGGACCGAAACAGAAAAAGCAAAGCAAAATTAACACTGGTACGTACTAGGGGCGCAAATCGATTTTGGAAATCGTAAACTTTTGAAAAAGCAAACTTTGATATGGTTGCTCTAAAATCAGGGTTAGACTCATTCCCTACTCAATATTTCCCCTTAATCATGAATATAAAATCAGATTTTCGATATCACGCACGAATTTTGAGATATATGCAAATTACAATTATGGGCATTTCTGAGGCACATTTTCAGGCACTTTTTGGTGTGTTTCAACCTACTTAAAGATTTTTAAATGTCTTGGCCCTGTCACTTTCCACCTTCCCTCATTTCCAATTCCTTTGCACGCTAAAACCCCCCTCTTTGCTTTTCTTTGAAAATTTTTCACAAATAGGTTAGAGGATACTCATTAACTAGCATGAATAAAGGTTTCATTGTGTCTCACTAGTGGGAAGGTATGTTTTTGGTGCTTGTTTTAGTTCTTTTGATGAAGACCACTTCTTGTAAAGTTGATCATGGTTTGTAATGTCATAATCATGCTTTGTGGCTTGAAAATCTTGTTGAGAAGTGAGTGGGTAGGACATTAGAGTTGCTTTTAAATCCTTTGTTGAATGAATAAATGATTTGTTCTGGGTTTTGGAGTTCTTTAGTGAATCTCTAAATAGGGATATATGTGACTTGGGTTAGGTTCATGAATTAAGGTTTTCTTGCTCAAGAATGAATTGTTTATGTGTTTAGACCCGAAGTTTATGATTGATATAATACTTGAATGTATTCAATTGAAGCTATGCCATGATCGTATGACTGTTTTATGAAATATGCTTGCCTGTTGGATTGACTACTTATATGGGCTAGCGATGAAGTCTGAGTAACCCTTGATCTCCTTTAAGCGATTGAATGTGTCCTATGATAGAATGGGTGATGTTATTCTTAAGGGTAAGTCGACATTTGATCAAGATTATAGCCATAGACATGATATGATGGTTATGATAACCAGTAAGCATGCATTGATGTGTCATGATGGGTTAGTATGTGACTTTTATCCATGTGATCTATGAAATTGTTGAAGTGTTAGTGAATAGATGAAGGGTCTTGCCAGTCCCTATAAGCAATGGTCATTTTTACCACCTAAGTGCACTCAGTGATGTGCCTAATTGACACATACACCGCCTTAATTGGTTGTTTTTCTTGAGGGAATGAACCTTTTTTGTCACCAATTCAATTTGGTGTATCAAAAAATGAGCATTATTATTGAAAGTAGAAGTGACCCTAAGTTTGAAATTTGTTCATAAAGACAATGGTCTATTTGACTGCCCAAATCAGTTTGGTGATTCACTGAGTGTGATCTGTGGTCTAATTGACCTATCTATTTTGAATGTCTTTTATATGATCAATTCTTGTGCTTGATTGTTTTGTCATACTTCTCACAATAATGTTGGAGTATGTTGTGCAGATTGACCAAGCGAAAGGATGTTCTAGCCAAGTCCACGAGACCCTTACCATTGTCGACAAAGTCCATCCTTAAGAGATATAAAAGTGAGTCCAGAACCAAGACTTTACATAACTCTATCTCATAGTCCTCTCTGAAAACTCAAGTAACCCTAGATTCAAAGTTCTTAAATAGGCTCAAGGCTAAAGGGCACAGGACTATCCTGGAGGGAAAGCAGTTATCACCAGTAGGATTAACTGATCGGTACACGGAAGTTTGGGAAGTGCTTAAATTCAATAATTTTCAGAGCTCTACAAACCCTACGATTCATAAATGCTTAGTCTTGTGCGTGAATTCTAAGCCTATGGTCAGGTCATTCCCAAGAGCAGAAACAGGGTGCCAATTGTATTAAAACCCCTTGATGTTGTAGAGATTTGAAGTGTACAAGTTCCATGTAATGACATATTGGGTTGCACATTTAGGAGTCGGAGCTAGTTAAAAGATCTATTGTAGCTCCAAACTTTTGAAGTTTTCAAAGCATGGCTAGCCCTGCTAATTAGGATTCCAACTCCCTCATGGTTGAAAGAGGGAGCAATCATTAGAATGAAAGAGCTAAACATACCCGCGTGGTTTTGGTTTGGATTCATTAGCAGCTATTTAATGCCTTCTCAGAATGAGTTTGTACTATGCCATGCCAAAGCTGCATTAGTTTGTTATATCATTGACCAAAAGGAGTAGAATGTTGAACCAATCATCGCCTCAGATATCCTGTCCAAAACAAAATAAGAGCACACTTTTTTTTTCATTTTTAGGTCTCATTACAGCCCTATACAAGCAAGCCAGAGTCCCAAAGAACAGGAAGATTAGTACGAAGGTGACTCCATCGGTGACTACTGATATTCAACAGATTGAGGCTCAGTACCTCAGGGATGAGAAACATAGGGCTAGGAAGAAGCTGACTGACACAACACTGGTAATTGATGTTAAGGCCTTTGAGTCTAGAGTTGCAGAGCTAGACACTGAGGCAGGTATATCTTCATCCTCTTTGACTACACAATCCTCTTCTACTCTTATTCTATCTACAAATATAGAGGCCACTGATGACCAACCCCCACTCAGTAGAGCCACTATTTTTGCGATTGGCTGCCTTGCCAAAGTCGGTGATCTTCAGGCTACCAAGGTCGAGTCATTTGTGCACAAATTAGTTTAAAAGGTTGCCATAACCAAGGCTTTGAAGTCATATATTGAAGCTGAGGCAAAAGAAAGTTAGCTAATGGAGGCTCATAAGTTGACGACGGATAGTCTTGAGGCTATGATTGATGACCACCGGAAGGAGTTAGCCAGTTTGAAAAATAGAATGATGGATTTAATGAAAATATGTAGTGGTAGTACAAACACATTGGCTTTAAAAGCTGATCTTGATGAGTTGAAGATGGAGGTGATATCTCTCAAGTCTACCGATTTGAGCATATTTCGATGGGTTGGAAGATCCACCACTAAAGGTGATGTGGCTATCATCCTAGATGAGGGGATAAATGTAGAGGTTGAGGGTGATGGAGGTGAAGAGAAATAGGATGTGAGCACTTCAGAGACTAATGAGGAGACATTAGGAGCGGAGTAGAGCTAAGAGGACTAGGAGGACATAGATGGGGTCGAGAATGAGATTTTGGAAGTAGTGATTGCAGCATCTATTCTGAAGTAGGTACATGTAGGGTGAGTGAGCCTAATCCTGCTAGACCCAACATTGATCTTGAAAGCACACTGGTAGAAGAGGGTACTGAGGCCCCTTGGACCTCTTCATCTTCACCACTACTACCACATCAAGATTGACTTGAAAGGGTGATTCTCATACTCACTACTTACTCTTATGCTTACTCTTTGTTATCCCTTTCACATTAAGGGCAATGTTTATTTTTTTATGAGTGAATGGATTGAGGAATTTACTATCTTCTGGATGATTTATGTTTTTATTTTTGATGAGACAATGATGGTATTTTATTTTGAAAATGATGCTATTGATAGATATTTAGACAATTTTTAACTTTTTGGGTTGTACATAAATTTTTATTTGGGTTGTAATCGAGAAGTGTTTATTTTTATTATTTCTTTTCTTTTTCTTATGTAAGGGATGAATGATTGCAAATTTTTGGCAAACCGCTTGCATACATGACAAGCGTGCAAATGTAATATCTTGTTTCTAATCCTTAGCAATCCAAACATGGATGTTTTTTATCTTTTTGATTTTAAAAGTGTCATGGATGAGGAGCATATACTCACTAATTAGTCCTTTCTTAATAAATTAATCCCCAAATAGATTTTAGGAATCTTGAGTTAACTATATGAGCAATCAAGCTTAGATATGCGATCCATTGTTTGAATGCAAAGCCAATTTGCCAACGTGAAATTATTTATCTATGAAATGCTTGTATTGCATCATCTAAAACTTTCTCGGTTTATTTTGAGGTGTAACTTAGTTAATTTCGGATTAGAAGAGGACCTTAGGCCTTCTTTGGTCCCATTAGTCTAATTTGACCATAGTGACATCTCTTGGTAGTGAAATGAATCCTTAGTAAACCCCTTTTGAGCCTTGATCCCTTTTTTGGAGACCTTGTAACCTTGACTCATGTTTGTGAAAGATAATTTCATTTTGTTCCATATTGATCCCTCATTGAGCTTGAAAGTAGAGCAATGGCCAGAGGCTAAGTTGGGGTCTTCGTAGGAAGAAGGAAGTGTCTCCCGTGAAAGAGTCAGAAAAAGAGGGGCAAGAAGGAAAGAAAGACATCGAGGTCATAGAAGGAAATGAAAAGAAAAAGTGAGAAAAAAAAGTTTGAATATTGAGGACCCCCCCCCAAAAAACGGAGAAAATTCTTGTTGTGAAAAACAATACTACACGAAGACACATAGGATGATGAATCAAAAGAAAAAGGGATGTCAAAAATGAGACAAATTAAAAGATAACCAAAAGAACCTCTGTGCCTGAAAAGAACATATAGAGTTTAAAGAGGGATGAGCCACTATTGACCATATGTTATCCTACAGAACCTTTACCCTACATTACAATCCTTGCAAAGTCCTTTGGGATCCTAGTCCGGAAGAAAGTCAAGTGAACTCGAATTGAGAATAAGGGCAAGCCTAAGGGTTGAAGCTTACATGATATTTCTCATTTGAGGGAATGAGAGTTGAAGAGATCTTTTAAAATGCTATGGCATAATCTTGAGTGTTCAATATCTTCTTTGGCGTAAGGCAAGAGGTGATGTTTTTGGGCAGTGATTAGTAGCTACATGAGCAATTGTGAGCATAGCCATGTTTTGATTACTCCTTAGTCATCTCTCAAGGGTTCAAAGTCACGTAAGTGGTTTGTGGAAACTATAGAAGAAGTGAAAAAGGTAAAATGTATATGTTGCTCCCTGTGGCCCTATTCGCAAGCTCTAATTTAGATAGATTGATGTTTGATTTGCTTGAGGGCATGCAAAGTCTTAAGTTGGGGATGTTTATGAGTCCATATTTTAGATTCATTTTAGGGTTAAATTGCAAGCAAACATTACCCTTAGTATGCTGTTAATTGAAACTACTAATAAATATGCATGTGCTATGACATGAAATAGAGTTAAAAAGTGCACAAATGGGCAAGACATGGTGGAATCTTGGAGAGTGAGCAAAAGTGCGAAAAGTCGATAAAAAGTCATGTCATCGACTTACTCGGCGATCCATCGAATACTCATAAAGATCACCCACCTATGCAGTAACTAAAGTTTTAGGTTGAGTCAACAATGTGGTCAGAATCAATGTCATAAGGCATACTCAGCAATCTGCTAAAATGCACAAGTGATATCCTAATCTTGCAACACCCAAAGCCCCAAAACAATGACAGAAAGGTGTTCTGAAGAGTATTTTGGCACATCGCAGAATTGGATACGCGTAGTAAGAAGCCATCGCCTAATGTTGGATTGGAGGATGCCTAATGGAGATGCACAGGAAAGCGGTCAACTACACATTCAGCATATCGCTGGACTACTCCACAATGGTTGGTCTTGATAGTCGAACGACATTTAGCAGCACAAACTTTCATGCATTTGCACGGAGTATACAAGCAATTTTAAAAAGGACATTGTAGATCATCTGTTTATTCCATATAAAAAGAATTAGTCTATAGTAGTAGTACATATAACTTAACTCTTAGAGTATAAGGAAAGTTAGGGTTTTGAAGCTTTTGGGCATCAAATTGGAGAAGATTGATCGGTGATAATCAATTGATTTGTACTCAATCTTGTTACCCATGACTTCTGCTACTATGTATGGTATTCAATCTTTAATTTCTAGCATATGTGACTAAAACTCCCTTGTTGGGGTTGTGTTTTTTATATGGGTCTTTGATTTATTTATTAGGTCTGTGATATCTTGACTTATCTATAATTGATTATGGTGAATTTATATTCGCTCCTATGTTTAATTTATAAATTTCAAGGTTGCAAACTTGGAGTTATTGTTTTTGATCTCTAATTGTTATCTTAGCTGGAACTATTAAAGATAGAATGGATAAAATGTTGAAAATCATTCAGGGTTTTTGTTGAAGTCCATCGCCATGGATTCAATTGCCAAGGTATTAGGGGTTTTACTGACACTTCTTAGGCCAAGCATGTCCTCAGGGATTCGCATGTGATCTCTTCGCTAATTCATATGAAACACCCATGTAGCATAAGTTATTTAGCTTACAAGAGACCTAGATTATTCACTCAATATCAACTCATTTAGTCAAGCATCTAGACCCATTTGGTAGATCGATTCCCGTATTTGCACGTACCTGACATCTTTCCTTCATAGCTGTGTAAATTGTTATTTAGAAATCATCTAGCTGAACTCTCATTTTGATTATTGCAACTATCCAAATCTTATAATTACTTGGTCCAATGAATCACTTCTGCCTTGTACAATAAATCCTGTGGATCGACCCCAATCACTAAAGTTGGGTAATTATGCTGATGATGACCGCCCTCTCTTCCTTTGAGTAGTCGGGTTCTGCATCATTAGTCCTCTATTTTGGGGACAATGTCGACTTACATTCATGTTTTTTTAGACTTGTCTATTTATGGATATTTATCCTTTGAGGGTGAGCCCGGGAGATGTCTTGGTCCTTGTGCAATCATGTTAGAGTTGTTTTTTGATATGGATATGTATGTTTTGAGTTTGACTCCTACTATGTTCATGTATTTATTGGAGACTTCCCATAGTCCTTATACCCTTCTATGTGTTGATGCTTGTGGTTATGATGAGATGGAAGTCCTAAATCCTTATTTCCCCCATAGCATGAGCCGTACTTTCCCGCCTCTTGGTCTTTAATTACTATGTGTTCATGTTAATCCTCTTCCCAATAATATCTCAATAGCTTGAGTCAAAAGACCCACTTATCTTAGAATTATGTGCTTGATGTTTAATTATGCTTACGAAATCAAGGATGTGCTATGTATGCTTAAAAGGCTTTTATGGGGTCCCCCTTTGGGTTCCCCATTCACTATCACACTTCAGCTCTAGGCTTGGGTTATGACATTTTACAAACTTTAAGAAACCCTTGACATAAAGGAACCATCATAATCATCATGAAAGGATAACTTAGGATGATAAGAAGAGCATGCACATATGTAAGAGAAAACTTTAACCGACCTAAATCATGTAAACTAAACCATGGAGTCCTGATGTTTCCCCTTCACCGAAAGAAATGGGAAGTCACTTTCCAAGGTGGCCTCATAAGATGCCTAAGTGGATCCACTAAAGCTAGATAGTGAGTAAACCTCTACTAATGGATGGTCTACAAATCAACCTCTACTAGTGGGTGACCCCTATTTCCTACGGCAGGTAGGTATGGGATAATGGGATTCTACTAATGGTCTCTTACACTAGCTATGGGGAGTATACACATATATCCCAAGGTACAGTCGGTACTAAGTATGACTTTGACAGAATGACCATAGACATGATGTGACACCCCTTAACTCCATGCCCTTGTGTCTATGTTTCAAGCCTCATTTGGTTAGGTTGGGGTGTATTAGGTTCATGGGAAACTCCTAGTACCTAAACAAGTTCAAGACTTCCCTAAGAGTTGAGTCTTGGGTGATGGTTCATGCAAGGGTCAACTTTAAACTAGCATAACTTTTAGCGCACTTGGAAACGGGTGGCCCACAATATGTCAAATGAAATCCCTTTGAGTTAGCTTTCCAACACACTTTGTGTCACATCATTTAGAGTTCGGCATCAAAAGTTATGGTCATTTTACTAAAATCTACCACTGTAAAGATGCACAACGAGCCCACCATTACGAGTCGTAGGTTGGGGTACAACTCATAAGTCAGGCTTGTAGTAATTTCTACAGACTTCAAAATTGAGTCTAGGGGTGATATGAAGGGTCCTACATGTCGTAGTGCTACCTACGGTTTGTAACTGGGCCCATAATAGTCATTAGACAACTTTTAGGAAAGGTTATTTTGGTCCTTTCCCACCCTTTCTAAGCTCTAGATTGACATTTTTATGCTCATTCAAGGTCCAAAAACCCTTAAGTTTTTCATTGTATTGATACAATACTCTCTCAAACCCTTGTACAAATATTTCACTCCAAAAACAAGTGTCCAAATCTCTTCCAGATCTAAGGATTTCCTTCAAACTTCAAGCCTCCATTTTCAATCTTCATCAAGAACTTCTCCAAAGCTAAGGTATGTAGGTTTCAACCATTGGGTCCTTTCACTCATGGTGCCCAATCCTCCTTTCTATTTAAATTGCATGACTTAAAGTTGATTTACTCATGGGCCTTGATTGTTGTAAAATTCAATGCACAATGAATGGGGTTTCATGAAAGTATGATTGTCTTAGCAATGTTTTGAGCTATAAATCTTAGATCTAATGTAAGATTTGATGAAGGATTTTGATGTGAATGTCTTGGGGGTTTTGCGAGGTGTTGATTGATGGTTTAACAATGGGTTGTTTTTGCAAGATTTGATCTCTAAATCGCATAGTCATATACCCCCATTACACACTCGCCAGGTGTTTGATAAAATATCTGAACTATGATTCTTGAATTGTTAAAGGACTAATGTTTGGCATATGATATATACGACTTTATGCTGATGAAAGAATGATGTATGTGTGATAATTTCATGATGAGCTTCTGCCATATTGAGGTATTACTACCTTGACCATTTATGATGGAGGTGAGAAGTCCATTAACCATGTTCAGGGGTTAGTACCTTGACCACTATGATAGAGGGTGATGAAGTCCTTTAACCATGTTGAGGGATTAGTACCTTGACCATTATGATAGAGGATGAGAAGTCCATCAACCATGCTGAGGGGTTAGTACCTTGACCCTTATGATAGAGGGTGAGAAGTCCATTAACCATGTTAAGGGGTTTGTACTTCAACCACTACTAAGGGGGTTTTAAGCCTTGGATTTCAAGTATTACTTTGCTTGGTCTATAATGATGGTCTCTCCTTACATATGTACTATAATCTATAAGAGCATGATTTTTACTAGAAGCATCCATTCATACATGTCATATTGTCTTATTATGCCTACTATCTACGGTTATGCATTTTTCCTATGATGCCTATCTCTTGTTGCATTACATCCTACATACTTAGTACATTCAAATGTAATAACGTATACTCTATGCTTACATGATGTTAACATGTAGGAACCGGAATTTCATTTGGTTATCCTCCTCCTCCACGAGGCTAGTGGTATCCATTCAATCTAGTTGGTGAGTCCTCCATTTTGGGGACATTGGTCTACATTACTATGCTATGTATTAGAGACTATCTTTCCTTCTGTATGCTTTGACTTTGAGGGTGAGCCTGATTACTTGTCGTAGCCCCCACTAAGTTCTATGTTAGAGGTGTTAGTGGAGAAAATGTGTATTATGCTTCAGCTTTGACTTACTTATGATATTCAAACTATTTTAATATAACTTATTTTCCCTTAGTCCCAATTTCCCCTTGTTATTGTTTCTTATGTTGCTTTATATTGCTTCCGCGACCAAGGACGTGTAATAATATGCTATGAGCCTTGTTTGAGGTTCCTTCGGGTTCCTCATTCGCTTTTCACATCTAAGCCTTAGGTTTGGGTCGTGGAAAAGATTGTATACGAGCACTAGGTTGATAGATCCTCGGAGTCCAACACAATACGTTGATTAGAGTCTTATTTATGGTTGTGTTGTGCACCACAACTATGAGTAGAATGTTATGAGACATTTTAGGAAAAGTTTCCCTTCTTCATGTTTAAAGCCATGTTATAGAGTCGAAGTAAGTCTCCTCCCTAAAAATTATTTCTTGCTATGCTAGATCATGCCTAATACTCGAGGAAGAATAGCCCAACTCCCGAGGAGCAACCTACCTATGGTGAACTCCGGGATGCTTTCCCTATGCTTGCCCAAGTTGTAGCCAACCAAGTCAACCAAGGGGCCCAAGCCCCTCATTCTACTACCTTGGGAGCTAGGTTAAGGGACTTCATGAGGATGAACCCTCTAATATTTGATGGGTCAAAGGTGGATAAAGATCCACAATAGTTCATTGATGAAGCCTACAAAATTTTGTCTATCATGGGTGTTGGGCCAAATGAAAAGGTGGAGTTGGCGGCCTACCAACTCAAAGGGGTAGCCCAAATTTGGTATGATCAATGGAAGGGGGAGAAGGTAAATGGTAATATGGTGCTTTGGGGGGATTTCAAATTGGCTTTTCTTAATCGGTTCTTTCCTCTTGAGCTTAGGGAGGTAAGTTGGTAAAGTTCATGAACTTAAAGCAAGGCCATATGAGTGAGACGGAGTATGGCCTCAAGTTCACCCAACTATCTAAAGATGCTCCTCAATAGGTGTCCGATACAAGCACTAGGATGAACAAATTTGTAATGGGTATCTCCTACTTGGTGAGTGAGGACTGCCAGTTCCCTATGTTGATTGATGACATGGATTTGTCCCATTTGATGACTTATTCCGAACAAATGGAGGAGGAAAAGTTGAGGAAGATAAAAGTGAAGGAGGCCAAGAGAGCCCACAGTGAGGGAGAGTTCCAAAAACGCCAAAGTTGTGCTAGTATGGTACCTTATGCTAGGTGCCCAAAGTGTGGTAAATTCCATGATGGTCCGTGCTTGAAGAAAACCAATGCCTGTTATGGTTGTGGACAGGAGGGTCACAAGATAATAGATTGCCTTCTTAGGCGCAAGAGGGGTAGAGGTGGTAAGGTTGATCAAGAGGATGCTCTAAGGCATAATCGGTTCTATGCTTATCAAAGGAGGTAAAAAGTAGATGAGGCATCTGATGTTGCTACTGATACTTTGAAGTTTTCTTGATTTAGATGTGTGTGCATTATGGGGCTGGAGTGCCATGGTTTCTTTCTTTATTCTCTTGGGTTGCTAGTGGGCTTCTTGTGTATCCCGAGTGGTGATGTGAACCTTTCGACTTTATCTCTTGGTTGAGTATACGGTTGCTAGAAAGTCCATAAGTATTGATCCATGTCCATATTGTATTAGGTCTTGCCTTGTGACTTGTTGGAGATGGTGTGGTGGTTTTGATGTTATACTTGAAAAGGAATATTTGCATGCATATTGTGTCTTCATGGATGATAGTACACATAGAGTTAGATTCTGACTCCCTGATGGACCCATCTTTGAGAGGTAGCAAAAGAGGTAGGTTCATTCTTGTCTGAAGGTTCGATTAATCTTTAAGGGTTGCCTCATCTTCCTCTTGCATAGAGTCTTTTCTTGTGATCTTGGTTGAACTTACCTTGTTGGGTTGGAGCTATTGGGATGGTTTGGCTACTTGCATAGCATGTTTCCAATGAGTGTAGAACCCGTAAGTTTATAATATGATGGTTTAGGATGGTCGATGTATTTGGTCAACTTCAATGGGTTAGTCACTTCACTAAGGTTGATCTTCGATTTGATCTTTGTCCACAAGTGAGCATTATTAGTATTGGTAGAGTTATTCAATTTATTTATGCATTGGCTATGTTCATGGGTCTCTAGAATAGGGTCTTAAAACCCTACCTTAATATGTTTGTGGTGGTCTCTAGTGATGAGGTATTGATTAGTTTAGAGCTTGTGAATTACTTGGGGGTAGGGTTGCAAGTCTTGGAGGATGAGAGGTTGTTCGCTAAATATGATAGGTGTGCATTGTGGATAGCAAGAAAGTGGTTGGAACTCCTTAAGGATTATGATATGAGTGTGTATAATGTCCCCCATTGAGGCTAGTGATGTGATTGATGCTCTATGTAGGGTGCCTATGGGTAGCCTAGCGTTGTGGTTATGGTGGTAAAAAGGTGACTAGTGTAGTCCATCGATCAGCTGGATAGGTAGTTAGGTTGAAGGAAGTTTAGAAAGGTTATATAGTGTTCTTGAGGATTCCAAATCTTCTTGGGTTAAGAGGTCTAGTTTAAGCAAGGCTTTGATTTTTGCCTTATTAGACTTGGATGTTTTGGGTAAGAAGATGATAGAGTGGAGGTTGTCTCCCAAGGGAGAGATGGTGGTTACGGTACCAAGTAGGTTAAGTGTATTTAAGGTTACCAATTGAGTATAGGATTGTGAGACCATATAAAGTATAGAGGGAAGTTGTTAAGGTGGCATAAGTTTGGGTATTGCCTATGGATAAAAGTTGGATTAGTTGAGTTCTTCATGATTCTAGGTTGAGGGGATGTGTTGGTGCCTCTAGTGTTATAGCACTCCTTGATATTTTGGGTGATGTGGAGGAAAAGTTGACTTAGGAGAAGGTCCCGGTGGAGGTGTGGATGGGTGAATAGAGAAGTTGAATGATAATGATCCGGTGTTCGCCAAGGCCCTTTTTGGAGGAGTCATCTATTTTGTATGTTTCCCTGGGGAATAGTGTGGGCATGGAGAAGCAATATCCGTATTTCTTCCATTCTATTAAAGATTATGATAACACGTCAAGTCCTTTCTAAGATTCCAAGTCTTATGTTTCAGTCCCTATGTCATTCATATGCATTCATGCTTAAGTTGGCAAATGCATGGTGATTTTACACTTATGTTGAGTTTTTGAAAATGATGTTTTGAATGATTTGAATACATTTTAGCATGACTTTTAACTACATTATGACTTTCAACTAGTGAGTTATGCAATAGATCTTATGGTCAGAAGTTTCATGTTCTAATTCAAGTCTTTCAAGCCTTGTTCTTCCACATTCGAGGACGAATGTTCCCAATGGGGAGATATTGTGACACCTCAAAACTCCATGCTCTTGTATCCATGCTTCAAGCCTAATTTGGTTAGGTTGGGGTTTTATTAGATTCATGGGAGACTCCTAGTACCTAAACGAGTTCAAGACTTCCCTAAGAGTTGAGTTTTGGGTGATGGTTGATGTAAGGGTCAACTTTAAACTAGCATAACTTTTAGCACACTTCTACTGGGTGTCACAAAAAATATCCAATGAAATTCCTTTGAGTTAGCTTTCCAACAAACTTTGTTTCACCTCATTTAGAGTTCAGCGTCAAAAGTTATGGTCATTTTACTGAAAGTTGCCAGTGCAGAGTTGTACTACGAGCCCATTGTTAGGAGTCGTGGGTCAGCGTATGACTTGTAGCTTGGGCTTGTAGAAATTTCTAGAGACTTTGAAATTGAGCTTAGGTGTAAAGGATCCTACGAGTCATAGTGCTACCTACGGGTCGTAACGGGGACCGTAACTACCGTTAGACAGCTTTTTAAGAAGGGTTATTTTGGTCCTTTCCTATCCTTTCTAAGTTCTAGATTGACGTTTTTATGCTCATTCAATGTCTCAAAACCCTTAATTTCTTTGTTGTATTGATAAAATACTCTCTCAAACCCTTATACTAATGTTTCACTGCAAAATCAAGTGTCCAAATCTCTTCTAGATCTAAGGATTTCCTTCAAGCTTCAAGCCTCCATTTTCAATATTCATCAAGAACTTCTCCAAAGCTAAGGTATTTGAGTTTCAACCATTGGGTCCTTTCACCCATGGTGCCTAATCCTCTTTTCTATTTAAATTGCATGATTTAAAGTTGATTTAATCATGGGTATGATTGTTGTAAATTTCAATGCACAGTGAATTGGGATTCCATGAAAGTATGGTTGTCTTAGAATGTTTTGAACTGTAAATCTTAGATCTAATGAGAGATTTGATGAGTGTTTTAATGTGAATCTCTTGGGGGTATTGCGAGGTGTTGACTGATGGTTTTACAATAGGTTTTCTTACATGATTTCATCTCTAAATTGCATGGTCACATACCCCATTACACACCCGCCAAGTGTTTGATAAAATGTTCGATTATGATTCTTGAATTGTTGAAGGCCTAATGCTTGGCATATGATATATATGACTTTATGATGATGAAAGAATGATATATGTGTGGTAATTTCATGATGAGCTTCTATATTATAGCATGTTGACCATAACCATGTTGAGGGGTTGATACCTTGACCACTATGATGGAAGGTGAGAAGTCCATTAACCATGTTGAGGGGTTAGTACCTTGACCACTATGGTGGAGGGTGAGAAGTCCATTAACCATGTTGAGGGGTTAGTACCTTGACCACTATGGTGGAGGGTAATGAAGTCCTTTAACAATGTTGAGGTTAGTACCTTGACCACTATGATGGAGGGTGAGAAGTCCATTAACCATGTTGAGGGTTTGCTACCTCGACCACTACTAAGGAGGTGTTAAGCCTTTTATTCCAAGTACTACTTTGCTTGGTCTATGATGATGGTCTCTCCTTACGTATGTACTATAATCTATAAGAGCATGAGTTTTACTAGAAGCACCCATTCATACATACCATATTGTTACATTATGCCCATTCTATATGGTTATGCAATTTTCCTATGATGCCTATCTCTTGTTGCATTGCATCCTACATACTTAGTACATTCAAATGTACTAACGCATACTCGATGTCTACATTATGTTACCATGTAGGAACCGGAGCTCCATTTACTCATCATCATCCTCCACGTGGCTAGTGGCATCCATTCAAGCTAGTTAGTGAGTCCTCTATTCCAGGGACATTGGTCTACATTCCTGTGCTATGTATTAAAGAATATCTTTTCTTTTGTATGCTTTGACTATGAGGGTAAGCCTGATTGCTTATCTTTGTCCCAGCTAAGTTCTATGTTTGAGGTATTGTTGGACAAGATATGTATTATGCTTAAGCTTTGACTCACTTATGATATTCAAACTATTTTAATATAAGTCCTTTTCCCTTAGTCCCAATTTCCCCTTGTTATTGTTTCTTTTGTTGTTTTATATTGCTTCCGCGACCAAGGATGTGTAATGATATGCTATGAGGCTTGTTTGGGGTTCCTTCAGGTTCCCCATCCGTCAGTCATGTATAGGACCTAGGCTTGGGTAATGTGACATGAACCATAGAATCATATAGTATGGAGAAGCATTCTACTCACCATCATATAAATATTTAGAAACAACGGAGAGGTATTTTACTAACCTATCCCATAAGCCTTTTGAACATAGATCATTATTATAAGAATAGCTCCTAGATTTTGTCTATGCCTTTATCATCGGCCCATTATTATCTCATAATTTTTTACTAGGTAGAGGACTCATACCTCAATCGTTCATTCATTCTTGAGATCAAATAGACTAGTCCCTTTGGACCTATAAACATGAGGATAATCATGTCATATTCAATTTGTCTACCATAACATTATAAAGAGAGTTTTAACATAATACATAGCTTTCATTGGATTTCATCAAATTTCACAACATACTTGATATACCTCATTCTAACCATTACAATCATGAACTTGCGTAGATATAGTGAAACTTTTCCATCATATATAAAAAAATATCATCATTAGAAATCATTTACCATTAGAAAACACAATGTGATAATTGGGTTGGCTAATGTATATAACTTTAAATCTTGTAACCGAAGAGAACTATGCATCAATTTAATTAAAATCGTCAATTTAAATCATTCTTAGACAACCCACCACAATCATACATATCATATTTCAACATTAGACATAGAATCATGCAATTCAAATCATAAAATCTTCAATTTCATAATAACTCATAATACTATAACGTACATGACTTTGAACTTCATAAAATTGATCATAGGAGAAAACTCTTGAAATCTACATATGAAATTTCATGTGAATGATGTGTCATTTCAATATAATTCATGCTTAATAGGAGTAATTAAGAAAAATCCATGAGAAATCACCATAAAAACTTGAAGGATTTTGTAAATTATATTTTGGCACTTCATAGGTGAAAGAGCCCATGATTAAAGAAACTCATATACCTTTGATCCTTGAAAGTTGAAGAAGGAGACTTGAAAAGCTTTGAGAATCCTTTTTGAAGATTTGTCTTCAATGGATATGACTTGATATTCAAGAAATTTGAGAGAACTTGATAGAGGATTTTAGAGAGAAGTTTGGGAGGATTCGGAGGGTGTTCATAGAGAAAATTAGGCCTAAAAATAGAGAAAATTTGATGTTTTACATATATATAGGTGCTGGGGTAGGTCCCAATAAGTTTCCTTAAAACAAAATTGAAATTTTTGAACTGTTGGGGAACAGGGCGCGTCTAAGATGCCCTTTTCGTACAAAAAAATTGAATAGGACGTTACTGGTTCACGTGATTTCATCAAAAACTTATTTTTTTGACACGGGTGACCCAAAAATCGAAGATAACTCTTTTTGCACACAATTGTGCCTCCTAAAAAGAACTTGAGGTCGGATTTGTGAAATAACACATTGATATTAAGATATTTAAGAATTACATCACGGGGTCTTTACGAGCCAGGTTGGGAGGTGTTACAATACCTCCCCTTGGGAACATTCGTCCTCAAATATGAATAGAGATATTATAAATAGAGTGGAACAACATCTATCAACTTCTTAGGAACACTGTAATGAAAATCAAACTTTGTTTTTATGAAATATTAAAAATTTCTAACGTGGACATTCTTTTAAAAGCATGAGTAGCACATTTTTCATAGTTGCACATGAAACTTCATTAACTTACTCCATGAGCATGCATGCATAATATGTGACATGTCTAGACTAAAACAAATGACACATGAGAATGAACATGAACTACCATTGTTACCAAATTTACCAACAGAACCACTTACCAAAACATCAACCATAGCACCACAACTTACAAAACCATTTAGTACAAATCACCACCACATTCAAGGAAACACATAAATGTCTAGCATAGAATTATGAGTTCTCTATCTTCCCTTCTAAACAGCCACTAGGCACTCCCTTCTTTTGTGTCCTAACTCACTATAGTCAAACTAACCTTATTCACCCACCAATCACTCTCTTAGGTGCATCTTACCACACTTGTCACAAGTAGGATATGGATTTCTTTTTTTCGTACTTCTAGCCCCTAGAGAATTGTTAAATGATAATCCATGATTTCTCTCAACCCAGATACTCAAAGGAAGGAGAGGCGGTCGTCATCAGCATAATAACCCTACAAACAGGCAGGAGTTGAATCCCGCAGAGAATTGTAGTTCAAGATAGAAGTGGTTTGTTGGACTAGGAAATTATAGGATCTGAGGGGTTGTAATAATTGAAAGCAACAATCACACTACACGGTATCTAATTAACAAGTTAATTAGCAAATTAAGAAAGATGTTGGAGATATGTAAATATGAGAATTGATCTATCAGCTAGATCTAAATATTTGACAAAATGAGTTGATATTGAGTGAATAGGCTAGGTTACCTATAACCCATGTTCAACAATGTAACATGAGTTTTTCATATGATTCAATTACTAAATCATTTGCAGACCACCGAGGACACACTTGGCCTATGAAGTCGTAGCAAAACCCCTAATACCTTGGCCATTGAATCCATGGTTGTTGACTTCAACTTAAACCCCAAGAGGTTTCCAACCATTACATCCATTATACAGTCTAAGCATTCCGACCAAGGAAAAAATTAGAGATCTAGAGTAAACCCCACATTTGCAACCTTATTTCAGACTTGTCTAATTATGGATAATTATCTTTTGAGGGTGAGGCCGAAAGATGTCGTTGCCCCCATTTGATTTGTATTAGAGGTGTTATTGGATACATGGATATATGGATATATTGATTTGTATGTTGTGATATCGACTCTTATTATGCTTATGTATTATGGAAGACTCAATTAGTGTCTTATTCCCTCCTACATATTGATTGCTTGTTATTGATGAGATCGAAGTCCTAAGTCCCTAATTGTCCCTATAGCGTCAGTCATACTTTCCTACCCCTTAGACTTTATTTGTTATGTGGTCATGCTAATTCTCTTCCCTATAACATCCCTATAGCTTGGGTCCAAAGTACCGTTTCCCTTGGATTATTTGTTACTTTTTGTTTTTCATTTATGGTTCTGCAACTAAGGATGTGCCACATATACTTAAGATGCTTGTTTGGTGTACCTTTGGGTTCCCCATTCATCGTGTTACGGTTAGGCCCTAGGCCTGGATTATGACAAACTTAACACCAAATGATGCTTGAGTGATGGGGACTATTGTTACACCCCGTATTTCTTTAAATTAAGGATAATTATGCAATTGGAAAATTATGTCGTGAATGTCGTGTAATTTGAACATAAGTATATTTTCGGTGCATGATTAGAGTACCAAGTGAATTTGGCGTGCA
>JAPFFP010109937.1:0-18751 GCA_026153255.1 Solanum medicagineum
AAAAGGGCTATCAGCGCATGGGCTTCCAATAATCAATGAAAAAATAAACTATCACAAGAGAAAAATCAATAATAGAGAGCAAATAAGGTATTGTGTTCCCCATAATTCTCCAACTCAGTATCCCCAGATAACTTAATTCTTGTCTAGTGTATAGTATGCAGGACGGTAATTTAAGTTCACCAAGCCCTTTAGTCATAGTGTGCATTACTTACCATTACCTATTAGTCCCAGTACAACCTCCCCTTCGTCCAGTTTAGTTGATTAGACGAGAACATATCAATCGAATCCTATTAATCTCTTTTCCTATTCATTACTTCCTTGGTCCAGTCGGTAACACTAGGCGGGTTCCAATGTTAGCCACCATTAGAAAACATGCAAAACAAAGAGAGTTAATTAATACATGTATATATACCTTCCAAGAATTGTGAATTACCTGGTTTTACTTTCTTAGTTCTTCATGGTTCCCACAACCTTAGTTGTGGATTTAGCTACTCATGCTATGTGTAGATGAAGAGATTATGAATTGAGAAGACATAATTAAACACTTAGACAATTGAATTAAGAACAAGCAAATCCAATGTCAATGGAAATCACAAGCTTGAAGATTGAATTAAAGCACAAGTGTTTCAAAGACTCTCTTACAATTTTCTCTCTTAGAATATTGAGTTCTCTGAGCACTAACCTAAAACTACACAAAACCGATATGAAATAACTAGAACTTCTCAAAAATAACCTAAAACCCATTTATAATAAGTAAAAAAAAGTCCTAAACAAATTAAAAAAATGATCGGCAAACTCCACAAAAGCACTCTGCGACTCATAGTGTCTTCTATGGTTCGTCGTCAGGGTCTCATAATCAGCTATTAGAATTTTAGACTTCTCTTCTACGACACCCCTTTATGACTCGTCAAGTGGTCTACGATCTGTAAAGGGGGTTTTATCTGATAACTTTCCTGCAAGTCCATTTCTTTTATCCTTAGGGCACGAAAGGTGGTCTATGACTCATAAATTGATCCACGTCTCGTCTGCATGTTCGTAGAAATAACTTTAGAAACTTGGTCCTTTACTGGTAATCCTCATGAAACACATTTACGATACATAGAATGCTCTACGACTCATATAAGAACTCGTACAACAGTAAAAACCAACATTTTCTACAATTTTTTCCCAAATCATGGCCAACGTGTAATCCTGCAAAACTAAATACAAAAACACATAAAATACATAAATATCGCATTAAGAACACACAAAATCCTAAGTTTTAAGCATCAAAAGTAATGTGTTTTGGCAGCACACTAACACCTTCAACTTAAAATTGTTGCTTGTCCTGAAACGACAACTTGACCTATATAGACAATATAGTAACACACAGACCTCAACTAAATGACATACATCTCAGACTCAGATACCCACATCAATTTTTCCAAATAGGATTGGATAGCTATTTAGCAAACCAATACAAACTGGTGCATGTGACACCACAGCTATGACAAGCAAGAGATTATCAATAGTCCACATTCACTGGACAAGTCAAATTCTAACTAAGCAATGCAAGTTCCCTCATAGAAAGAAGTCTCATATATGAGACTCAATTATCATTTCTTGTTTAACCTTGGGAGGGTGCAAAAATACTCACTCTCACAAAAGATATTCATGCATAATGACTAATACCATAGGCTTTCCCTTATACTCATAAATCAAACCTTCAACTAACTGGACTAGGATACCTTTAGGACTTTCTAGGCTTGTAACGTAGGCTCAGGGGGCTTTGGTATGATATTTTGGAAAAATAGTGACTAAAAGCCCTCCTTGAAACTGTCTGTTTCTACATTTTTGCCCTACCAACATAGCTATGACAAGCAAGAGAATATCAATGGTCTACATTCACTGAACAAGTCAAATTCTAACAATGCAATGCAAGTTCCCTTACATAAAGAAGTCTCATATATGACACTCAATTATGATTTCTTGTTTAACCTTGGGAGGGTGCATAAATACTCACTCTAACAAAAGATATTCGTGCATAATGAATAATACCATAGGCTTGCCCTTATACTCATAACTCAGACCTTCAACTAACTGGATTAGAATCACTTTAGGACTTTCTAGGCTTGTAACGTAGGCTCAGGGGGCTTTGGTATGATATTTTGGGAAAATAGTGACTAAAAGCCCTCCTTGAAACTGCCTGTTTCTACACTTTTTCCCTACCAACATAGCTATGACAAGCAAGAGAATATCAATGGTCCACATTCACTGAACAAGTTAGTTTCTAACAATGCAATGCAAGTTCCTTCACAAAAAGAAGTCTCATATATGATACTCAATTATGATTTCTTGTTTAACCTTGGGAGGGTACACAAATACTCACTCTCACAAAAGATATTCATATATAATGACTAATACCATAGGCTTTCCCTTATATTCGTAACTCAGACCTTCAACTAACTGGACTAGGATCACTTTAGGATTTTCTAGGCTTGTAACGTAGGCTCAAGGGGCTTTGGTATGATATATTGGGAAAATAGTGACTAAAAGCCCTCCTTGAAACTGCCTATTTCTACACTTTTGTTTACCTTATTATCCCTTTTTCCTCTTTCAAGCTTTTCTGGATGCTTTCTTTTCATTTTTTTAAACTTTTTACCTTGTTTTTACACTTCATTTTGCTTTTTAGCTCTTTCTAAGGCCTCTATTATTTTTCATGCACCCAGTACGTGATTTTTCTTGTTTTTCTGCTCATCCCTAACTCACCTCCTTATTTTTTTGCCTTACCCTTACACCATCCACCCTCAACTCGGGCTTTTTGCATGTGTTGAAGTGCACAATATCTATCTTCCGAGCCAAGGCTACTTTTGGTAGCCACCCTCAACTTAGGATTTTTACTTCAGTTAAGGTACACAATGTTCAAGGAAAGACCAGGGTCAATTTCAAGAATTTTCACTAGATAAGGGTAGGTTAATTAGGTGTTTTCAAAGAATAGGACATGTTAGGCTCAAATATTTGAAACAAGCGATCTACCATCAATTTGGTTGGTTATTTTTAGGCTAAAGTGGACCCTTTAAGAATAATGGCCTAAGACTCATTCTTAATCCAATTAATCTACATCTAACTTAGAGTAACAGGGCAAGTTCTAAATTAGCACAAAATACATGAATTTATCAAATAAAGCTCACACTCACATGGTCCTTCATACGTTATTAACAAAAGACTCATAAATCATGTTTTCTATCTCAATGTACCCTCACTTATTATAACAAACATTGTTATATACCTAAATATGCATGGTTACTATCGACCACTTAATCAAAAATTTTGGTGGGAACTATTTTTCAAACAAAACATAAAAATATGATATATGCCACAAATATTGGTACTATATGCTAAAAATATTATCTAAACATCCTAAACGTAATGGTTCAACAAAAAAATAAATATTCATAAGAAAATAGAACACAGGAAAGAAAATCCCAGGATCAAAAAGTTGGATACTTATGGGCCATAAGGTAATCAGACTTCACTGAGACCCATAACTATCCACACCCCATCAAAAAAGATGTGTATTGTCCCCAAATGCACAAAATCAATCAAAATTGTCAAAAAGTACCTGTGCGCCTAAGCACTAAGGTCCATCTTGGGTTGGCTCCCAAGCAGCGCCTGATTTATTGTCGCAGCAGGACATCGATAGCTTGAGTACTCAGACTTCCTTAAGATCATATTCTTTGACCATCTTTATCTCTTCCGCATTTCCAAGGTATGGCTCGACTCATTAGCCATTTACCTTGAATCTTCCTCCATTTTGCCTCTCCGACTCAATATCCCCATGATCGAATGTGCATACTACTCGAACCGGTCCCAACCATCTGGATTTGAGCTTCCCAGGGAACATCTTCAGTCTAGAACTATAGAGAAGCACTAAGTCTCGTGGTGCAAATTGGTAGTTCTTTATGCGACGATCATGCTGTAGCTGATTCTTTATTTGTACAAGGCTAAGCTCTCATATGCTTTCAATCGAAACTCGTCAAGCCCATTGAGTTGGCTCAGCTTGGAGTTTGTTACATCATTCCATTCCAAATTCAACTTCTTCAGTGTCCATATTACTTTATGTTCAAGCTCTACTGGCAAGTGACATGCTTTCCCAAAGATGAGTTGGTCGGGAGACATGCCTACAGTGGTCTTGAATGCATTTCGGTATAACCAAAGTGCATCATCCAGCTTCGGTAACCAATCTATCCAATTTGTATTCACAATCTTGGATAAGATCTGTTTAATTTCCCTATTGGACACCTCCACCTTCCCACTTTTCCGAGTACGATAATATTTCACTCTATACTTTTTTAGAAAAGCTTTAAAACGTCTATAGTAGAAGTGAGAACCTCCATCACTGATGATTGCCCGTGGGGCGCCAAACCTTGAGAAGATGTTCTTTTTTAGAAATGTTATGACACTTTTGCCCTCTTTATTTGATAGAGCCACGGCCTCCACCCACTTTGATGCATAATCCACAGTAACTAGGATGTACTTGTTTCCATGTGAGCTAACAAATGGTCCTATGAAATTTATCACCCATATATCAAATAACTCAATCGTCACAATGGGGTATAGAGGGAGCTCATGCTTGCGGAAAACCCCACCTTCTCTTTGGTATATGTCACAAGCTTCGGCATAGTCGTGGGCGTCTTGGTGGATAGGGGGCCAATAATACCCACACTATAGGATGTTGTGGGTTGTTTGAATCCCACAATGATGTCCACCCACCAATGACATAATACCCACATTATAGGATGTTGTGGGTTATTTGAATCCCACTATGATGTCCATCCACCAATGACGAGTGACATACCTCAAGGATGCTCATCATCTCAACCTCTGGAATACAATGACGAATAATCCCATCAGCAAATACACGGAAAAAGTATGGGTCATCCCAGAAGAACTTCCTCAGATTAGGCGTAAACGTTTTATGTTGATGTATATTTAGATGGGGTGGCACAATATCACTCAACAAGTAGTTTGCATAATCTGCAAACTAAGGTATCAAATCATGAAATGCAACCAACACTCTCTCGCCGAGAAAAGAATCATTTATCTCCAATCCATCATCTAATTTGATCATCTCCCCATCTTTCAAACTGGAGAGGTGATCTGCAACCTGATTCTCTGTCCCTTTTCTGTCGATAACGTCAAAGTTGAACTCTTGCAAGAGAAGTACCCATCTCATCAACCTTCGCTTGGCGTCCTTCTTAGCTATCAAATATTTAAGTTCTGAGTGGTCCGTGTGCACCACCACTTTGGACCCTAAAAAATAAGACCTAAACTTTTCAAATGCAAAGACCAATGCAACTAACTCTTGCTCTGTGGTGGTGTAATTCTTCGGGGTTGTACTTAAGGCTTTGCTGGCGTAATATATGGGATGTAATATCTTCTCCTTGCATTGTCACAATACCACACCTAAATCAACCTCGCTTGCATCACACATGATCTCAAAGGGCTTGGACCAGTCTGGAGCAACAATGGTTGGCGCTGAGATCAACCTCTTGTTTAACTCTTCAAAGGCTTTCATACACGTATCATCAAATAGATCTTAGCATATTTCTCCAATAGTTTGCACAATGGGTGTGCAATTTTAGAGAAATCTTTTATAAACCTCCCATAGAATCCTGCATGTCCCAAGAAACTTCTCACACCCCTTATTGAGATGGGTGGTGGGAGCTTCTTGAACGCTTCTACTTTAGCTCTTTCAGCCTCAATGCCTTTGCTAGATATCCTGTGTCCCAACACAATAGCCTCTTTCACCATGAAGTGACACTTTTCCCAGTTTAATGCGAGATGGCTCTCCTCACATCTTAGTGGAACATCATGTAGGTGCTTCAAACAATACTCACATGAGTTTCCCACTGCACTAAAGTCATCCATGAAGACATCGATAGTGACCTCCACCATGTTTGAGAAAATGGACAACATGCATCTCTGGAATGTTGTTGGAGCGTTACACAACCTGAATGACATCCTCTTGAATATGATGGTGCCATAGGGGCATGTAAATGTGGTCTTCTCTTGATGCTCTAGAGTAATAATGATCTGATTGTAGCCTGAATACCCATCGAGAAAGTTGTACCACCCCCTAGTCGATCAAACATCTGATCCATGAATGGCATAAGAAAGTGATCCTTCTCTGTCAAGGAATTGAGTTTTCTGTAATCCATGAACACTCTCCATTCTGTGACTGGACGCATTGTGATCAACTCATTGTAGGCATTAGGTACCATTATGATACCCCCTTTCTTTGGAACGCACCTCACCAGGCTCACCCACTCACTATCAGTGATCAGGTAGATTACTCCGACATCCAAACATTTAAGGATCTCTTTACACACAACTTCTTGCATAGGAGGGCTAAGGCGCCTTTGGTGCTCAATTCTCAACTTGTAGTCCTTGACCAACAGGATTTTTTGTATACATACCTTGGGAGAGATACCAATAATGTCTGCAATCGTCCATTTGATGGCCTTCTTCTATTGTTTGAGCATCATTACAAGGGCATCTGCTTGCTCATCATTCAAATCTGTGGCTATTATGATCGATAAAGTGTTATTGGCTCCCAAATATGCATATTTCAGATGTGCTGGAAGAGCCTTCAATTCTAACACCAGCTGGTCTTCTATGGAGGGCTTTGTGGGTGGTGACTCCCGTTTCTGCAAATCTAGCTCTAGATTAGTTTAACGCCTAGGACCGTAATACGCCCCTAAAGCACTCTCTATCTTCTCATAGCCTGGGATACCATCGCTGTCGAAGTTCATCAGCACTGCCTCCAAAGTGTCAACACCCAACCTTACTTCCAGTGGTATTTCTATCTCAGCATCATCAACTATCGTGACAATAGAAACCATGCTTACATCATTGTAATTACTTGCTTGCTGACACACGTTGAACAAGACCTCATCTTTCCCAAATCTAAACTTGAGTAGGCCCTTTCCATATCCACCAAGGTGCGTCCAGTAGCAAAGAAGGGCCTAGCAAGATAATAGGAACTTCAAAATCAACTTCACAATCAAGGATCATAAAGTCTGTAGGGAATATGGTTTTTCCACTTTTACCAACACATCATAAAATATCCCCACAGGCTTCTTCATCGTGATACCCGCCATTAACAATCGAATGCTAGTAGGAGTAGGGGCTCCCAATCCAAGCTTCTTGTAGACCGCAAGAGGCACATAGTGCCCTTGCGAACGCTAGATCTTTAATGGTGCAGGGTATGGTGAAAGCACCTGGTTCTTCACGCTTCTGAACCAAGGACTTTGTAGTGATAACACTGCAATGCTGAAGCTTTTAAGAAATATCCTGACTCACAGTGCACTTTTTGGCGACCAAGTCCTTCATATACTTCTCATACCCTGGCATTTTCTCCAAAGCCTCGATGAGAGGGATGTTGATACATAGCTGCTTTAGCATGGAGAGAAAGTGCTTGAACTTTCCTTCCTTCTCCCTCTTTTTGAGTCTCTAAGGGAAGGAAGGAGGAGGCCTAGAGATGGGTTTAAACCTCTTTGGCTCTTCAGCTACTTCACTTACCCCATCCTTGCCACGATTATCTCCTTCATCTGCATCCTTTGCTGCAACCGTCTCCTTACGAACATCTTCTATATCAACCAACATAAGAGGGTCTATTATGCTCTTTCCACCCTACATGGTGACCGCCATACACTGTCCTTCATTGTTTAGATTTTGCACTATATTACTAGGCAGTATACCCCTCTAACATTGATTCAACTGAGTCAACACTTGACCAAACTTTTGTTCTAGCTGCTTGATAGCCAGAAAATGAGACTCTGTCTTTTGATTAAACTAGTGATCTCTTTTTTCATGCCCTTTAAGGTCTCATCCTATGTCTCAACCTTCTTCAATAGGCGATTAAATATCTCCTCAATTCTGGAATTGCCTATACCTGCGTTGCGATTGTGTGGTGGCATAAAAGAACCACTTCTGAAAACCTCTCGGCGACCCCAATCTGCATCTGGACACCTATTTCTATAATAATAACCTCCGCAGTTATCCCTGTAGGCTTCATCTTGCCAAAGCTCTGACCTTGGTGCCAATAGTCCTGATTGGACCCTTAGGCATTGGTTCGTAAGTCCCTTGTCAGATCATTAACATAATAAGTGTCCTCAGCATAGTATAGCTCCTCGTACATGGGTGCATGAGGGGATAGGTGGACCACTTAGTTCACTCTTTCATGGTTCTGCTTTATTACCACATCCATTCTTATGTGAAGCTGAGCAAGTTGCTGCATAATTTCTTCATTAATTTTGGCTTGCTCTGACCTCACACTGAGAGCATATGAACTCTTTGAGGAAGCCCTATCCCATTGCCCCCATGCACGATTTGTCTTAACCACTTGCTCCATACATTCTACAATCCTTGATAATGGTTGATCTAGAAACATACCCCCCATGATAGTGTCAGCACAGGCCTAACTGTTTTCATCAAGTGCACAAAGAAGATCTCCACCAAGGCATCATCAGCTACCTTGTGGTCAGGGACGCTCCTCAGACATTTTGTAAACCGCTCCAAAGTAGTTCTTATCGAATCACCAGGAAGTTGCTCGAACTTGTTGATGTGGTCCTTTAACATGAGTTTCTTCGATCTATGGAAGTACCTCTCCAAAAAGGCTTTCTGCAAGTCTGCACAACTGGTTGAACTCTGCGGGAGTTCAGATAGCTATAATGCAGCATTGCCCACAAGAGACAATGGGAAGACATAAAGTCCCGCAGCATCCATAGACAGATTTTGTGTCCCCATCACTCTCTTACAAAAAAATGCCACATTGTACAAGTGACTATGTGGATCCTCTGATGGTAAGACCGCAAAAAACCCACGATTATTACAGCATCTGAAGTAACCCACTAGAGACTATGAACTTTGTGTTTGCCAATAGTGGTGGCAACCCAATAGCTCCAGTCACATCCATAACCATGGGATTCAACTTGTACTGATTCCACTGGTAAGCATTAGCATTGAACTCCTGAGTTGTGAAATGTCCTCCAAAGAAGGTGGGTTCTTATTTCTATCATCATCATTATTGTTCCTATTCAGGGATGCATTGGCCTCGTTGTTAGAGTTGTCTTGGTCTATTCTTCTTGTAGTTCAGTGGATATCTGGATTAAATGGAGTTAAGGGCTTACCTTGACTCTAAGTGTTGGGCATACACTACTCGTACACCCTACAAAGAACATAAGAAAAAACAAAAGTAAAATAAAGGTAACTAAGGATTCACACTTAAATTACTAATGAATTTACTAAGTCTAGCCGTATTCCCCGGCAACGGCGCTAAAATCTTGATGTCGCCCAAGTTACACCTCTTTTTTAGAGGATAAATTAGCCATTGTCAAAAAATAGAACATAACAAAGGTTAGCATCAAACCCCCAGAGAATATGTAGACTCAAGACAAATTCACCGATATGCAATTTGAGTAGTTAACTGACTCAATTCCCCATAGAGGGGGTTTGCAATAATCAATGAGAAAAATAAACTAACTTACTATCGCGAGAGAAAAATCTATAATAGAGAGCAATTAGGATATTGTGTTCCCTACGATTCCCTTACTCAGTATCCCCAAATAACCTAATTCTTGTCTAGTGTATAGCATGCAGGACGGTAATTTAAATTCACTAAGCACTTTGGTCAAAGGTGAGAGATGAATTTCACTATGTGACTTGGCCCATCTCCATAGTGTGCATTACTAACCATTACATAGTAGTCCCGATACAATATCCCATTGGCCCGGTTTTGTTGATTAGACGAGAAAACATCAATCGAATTCTATTAGTTAATCTCTTTTCGTATTCATTACTACCTTGGTCTTGGTAGTAAGACTAGGCGGGTTCTAATGTTGGCCACCGTCAGAAAACATGTAAAACAAAGAGAGTTAATTAATACATGCATATACACGTTCCATGTATTGTGAATTATCTAATTTTACTTTGTTAGTTCTTAATGGTTCCCACAACCCTAGTTGTGGATTTAGCTACTAATGCTATGCATAGATGAAGAGATTAAGAATTGAGAAGATATAATTAAAATGCTTACACAATTGAACCAAGAACAAGCAAATCCAATGTCAATGAAAATCACAAGCTTGAAGCTTGAATTAAAGCATAAGTGTTTCAAAGACTCTCTAAAAATTTTCTCTATTAGAATATTGAGTTCTCTTAGCACAAACCATAAACTACACAAAATTGACGTGAACTGAGTAGAACTTCTCAAAGATAACCCTAAAAACCTATTTATAAAAAGTAAAAACAAGTCCTAAACAAATTAGGGAAACTAGTCAGCAAACTCCACGAAAGTACTCTATGACTTGTAGTGTCTTTTGCAGTTCATAGTCGGGGTCTCGTAATCAGCCACTAAAATTTTGGACTTCTCTTCCATGACACCCCTTTACAACTTGTAAAGTGGTTTATGATCCGTAAAGAGGTTTTTGTCTGATAACTTTCCTATAAGTCTGCTTCTTTGATCCTTAGGGCACAAAAGGTGGTCTATGAGTTGTAAATTGATCCACGACTTGTCTGCATGTTTGTAGAATTAACTTCACAAACTTGGCCCCTCACTGGAATTTCTCACGAAACAACTTTACGACTCGTAGAAGGCTATAGGACTCATATAAGGTCTATAAAACAACAAAAACTAGCAACTTCTTCAACTTTTCCCCAAATCATGGCCAACCTGTAATCCTGTAAATCTAAACACAAAAACACATAAAACCTACAAATATCGCATTAAGAACACACAAAATGCTAAATTTTAAGCATCAAAAGTGTTGTATTTTGACAACACTTCATTTGTCTAATGAAGACCTCCCATTAATAGGAGAAGATTACTTGCTAAGGGTAATCTACATCACACCCTATGACACAGTCATTCGGTTGATGGATACCTTCCTTATGACCCAATCATATAAGAAGGATTTCTAATATCATATCACATCAATAAATGAATAAACATCCCTTATGGCCCGGTCATTTCGGTGATGGCGATCATTCCTATACTAGCACATAGTTCAAGAAATGGTAGAGAACCCTTAGGGATAGCCCTGACACCCCAACCCACCGATGCTAAGTCAAAAAATTCCACGAGAATACTTATACATATACATGCTTTCAAAAGAGGCATTAGTTATTTCAAATCATTTCAATGCATAATTAAGATTAAAAGCCAAACATTCCTCATAATCATCCATTCATGGGCTAAAAAGCCAAATTATTGTTCAATATCATGTTTGTCATGCATAGGAATAACTCATTCATTAAACAATATGGCACAAGCACCCAATATGCTCAAAGAGTCAATAATAATAGACAATTTTGTGATCACATTCTTTTCATAACCATATGTGAACTTCACTCACCGAAATCATTTTCATAAAACATATGTGAGCTTAACCCATCGATACTTTTCATAAAATCCAATGATCATAAAAGCATATGCCATGAATGATATGTGAATAGCAATGGGTAATGTAGATTCAATCTTAAATCATCAATACAATCTGAAATTCAAGTAAATCCAGAAGTAAAATCCACATTAAAATCATAATATTGATTACCCATGCTTAGATCAAACTTTAAAGGAACAATGAATATCCAAATATTTGTAATAGTCATGTAACTCAACAAATTAGGGATTAAATCAACTTAAAATCATCAGTAAAGCGTAGCCCACACTTCAGTTGAATTTATTAAACCATAATTCTCAAAACCCATATTTAAAGGAAGCAAAATTTCATGAAAATCAAGTCAAAAGAGTTTGGTCTTCCTGGTTGAAAGGGACCAAGAATCAATCCCTCATACCTTAGCTAATGAAGAAGATTCAAGAAGAAATTTGAGGAAGAATGAGCCTTTCCTTGATTCCCATGTTTAGAATCACACGAGTCCTTTGAGAGAGTTATTAAGAGTGACTTGGGAGAATTTTAAATAAGAGGAATGAATTTTAATTAGAGGAATAAGGTTTAGGTCATTTGAAAGTCCTTGGGTAGCATAGAAGGTCACAAAAGACCCTTAGGATAAACCATAATTAGAAAATACCATTAATGAAATAAGTTGAAAAACTAAAATATTTGCCTCGGGGAGGACCCATATGGTCTATGATAAGTCATAGGAACCATATACATTTCCGTGATCCGATACTTAGAAAATTTTCCCTTGACGAACGTCTGAGACAATAATCCCATACTTAGAATTTTTCAAAATGTAGGCATCCGCATGGAGGGTGGTATAGACCGTACCAAGCCACACAATCTGTGTACCTCCTTCATCCCACATCACTTAGAAAAATTACTTCATGACAAAGTTCCAAGATGTTAATCCAATACTTAGAAACACTTTACTCTAGAATCCACTCGGGGAGGTATATGGACTGTACCACCTTGTACAGACCGTATACTTGGTCGTACCACCTTATTTGGTCCCCAAACTATGGTATTTCAAGACTAAGGCAACCACATGGCCCACCACACGGTCCATGAAGCCTCACACGGTCCTTGTAGGCTCCATCTGTGGCATGCCTTTACTAAAAAGCTTCATTTTTAAGCTCAAACACCCCCACACAAGACCAAGAGTCACTCTAAAGGGGCTTCACAAAGTCTATATGGACTGTGAGGGCTCCCATGGAGTGTCACCTTGGTCTTAAATTGTTTAGAACCAAATTTCCTAGCTTTAATGAGGTCATAAAATGTCTAGGTCCTTACAAAAGGAAGGTGAAAAGTGAAAGGACCAGGGCCTTTGAAAAGCCTTCAGTATGTCGATGAGCTATACACATTCTGTGATGCTAAACAATACTGCCTAACACATTCGGTGGTATATCGAGTGTGCTAGGAACTGCCTTTATTAAGAGTATGCATACCTTTCTTTTAGACTTGAAGGACGGTGAGAATGATCATCGCACATGCTTTCGATGATTTGCCAAATTGCCACTCAGTTCGGAGAATTTGACAGCACCTCAGAAGTCATCAAATGACTCTAAAGGCAGTCAAACTAATGGTTGCCTTTTTGCCTCAGTGATCCGCCAATTAGTTCCCTTGATCACCCTCTTAGTTTTATACTCTAATTATCTCTTTTTCAATTGCACAAATCAACACCCATTATTTGAGAATAAAAATAGTAACTACTCACCTTGGGTTTCCTCCCAAGGAGTGCCTTAGTTAACATCGTTGCACGATGTAATTTCTCTTTATCCTCAAGTCACCACTGATTGGTTCATCACTAACAACAATTTGGGATTATCTCTTGGCCTCTAAGTTTTGTATATGTTGAGCATTATTTCCTCATTATTCATTCTGAACTTAAAATTCCCACTCTCTACATCCACAACAGCTCTTTCGGTTGCTAAGAATGGCCTACCCAGGATAATTGCCGTCAGTCCACCTCACAATGTTGGATCATAAAATCAGTAGGAAGAATGAACTTGTCCACCTTCACCAACACATCATGTAACATCTCAACTGGTCTTTTAATGGATCGATCAACCATGATTAGCTGCATTTTCATTGGCGAAGGGATCTCCAACCCCAATTCTTCAAATATGGCTAGATACATAAGGCTTATAATACTTGCTCTCAGGTTGCATAGTTCTTTACTGAACATCAAAACTCCAATGTTGCATGGGATAGTAAATGAACCTAGATCTTCTTTCTGTACTACCAAATTTTTTTGTTAAGATTGCACTATGATTATAAGACACCTTGATTGTCTCATACTCAATAGTCTGCTTCTTTATGACCAACTCTTTCATAAATCTAGTATAACCTTGCATCTTGATCAATGCTTCCACATAACATTTATCGCCAATGAGTTGAACATAGAGAAAAACTTCTGAAACTTTGCATCCTCCTCTTTCTTCTTCAATCTCTGAGGAAAGGGAGGATCAATCTTGACTTGAAGTGTTTTAAATGTCACAGCTAGACTTGAATTTTTGGGGAATGCTTTCTTGGCATTCACAACATCATCCCCACTCTTCTCTTATTTTTCACTTTGGGGATTGCCAAGAGCATCTCCACATTCATCATTAGCTAGACTCTCATCAATTTAAATAGTCTGCACTTCATCTTCTCCCACTTCATTTTGGCCTTCTTCAACAACAAGAGATAGCTTTGTGCCTTCGACCACTTTTCCACTCTGAGTAGTAATGGCTAAGCATTATTGATTATAGCCCTTAGGCAAACCACCTTTTGGAAGCTTATTTAGATGAGTTGATATGTTTCCAAGTTAACTTTCCAAGTTCTTAATAGAAGCTAAATATGATATCACTATTTGACTCAACTGTGAAAAGTCAAACTTCATCTCCTTCAAGACTTTATCGGAGGCTTCCACCTTATTCAAGAATTGGGTGAGCATATCTTCAGTCTGAAGATTCTCTGTATTCAGCATTGGGTTAATAGCTTTCACCCTATTATGGAGTGGAACATACTTATCTCCCATCCTATCACGATTTCTCCAACCCTGAATTTGTGATTGGCCAAGCCATGCATGATCTTTTCATCAGATGCTATTATTCCAACCTTGATTTTCGGGTGGCCTTGGAAAAGTAGGCTGAGACCCACCATTTAGTTACCTATATAATGTACCTCCTCATTATAACCACTTTCAAATAGTGCACCATCAACCATCACATAGCTAGCAGCTCCTACAACACTTACACCTTTACGATTTCCTCCCATAATATGCTTAGTCAAGAGGTCAAGCTAAGTTAACATCTTAGTCATATTTTCATCCCTCTATTGATATTTAGTGAGCTGCTCGTTGGATAGACCCCTTTGCCCTGAAGCTATGATGTCATCTCTCATGTATCATGCTCGGTTAATTTTTGTCATGCCCTCTAGGAGGTCACAAGCTTTAGTAAATGTTTGTGTCATTAGTCCTCCTCTCACTAGCTAGTTAGCTACCCTTTTGTTAACCACATCGAGGCTTACATAAAAGTATTGCAATAGCATATGATCCAAAACTCCATGATTAGGGAATTGAAGTAAGTGATTCTGAAAAACAAAGTCATGTCTTATGCAATAGCTCGCCATCAATTTGCTTGAAGTGCTCAATACTTCTTCTAACCTTTATCATCTTCGGGGGAGGGAAAAATCTTTTGAGAAATGTATTTTGTTGCTCCTTTCATGAAGTGATAGAATCATAAGGCAACTCAGCTAGCCACCTCATTGCCTCTCTGATAATGGAAAATAGAAACAACCTTAGTCTAATGCTGTAAGGACCTAGACTTTGTAAGATCTCATTGGCGCTTGAAAATTTTGATTTCAATGAGTTTTGGACCAAGTTGACGCTCTATGGGAGCCCTCACGGTCCGTATGAGGTCACACGGCCTATGTGGAGCCACCATAGAGTGGCCCTTAGCCTTTTGGTGGGTGTTTTGCTCCTTAAACGTGGAATATTTACTAAGGCACACCATACATGGACCCCTCATGGTCTGTTTGGCACCTCATAGACCGTGTGGTGGCCTTGGCTTTAAATCCCACAATTTTGGCACCAAGTGTGGTGACACGGCCAGGTCCATGACCCGTGCCAAGTGGTGCAGTATGGCTTCCGAAGTGAAATTTTTCCAAGTATGGAATCACTATCTTAGAACTTTATTGTGGAGGATTTTTCTAAAGGAGGTGGTACATGCAGTGGTATGTTTGTGTGGCCTTGTACAGCCCATGTGGCCTTCCATAAGGGTGATTGTGTTAAAAAATTCTAAGCATGGGATTATTATTTCAAACCTTCGTCAAGTGAAATTTTTTCTGAAATGTTTTCCAAGTGTTAGCTCACAAAAAAGTATACAGTCTTTGTAATGTGTCATGGACCGCATAGTCCTCCTTGAAGCAACGACTTTCAATTTTTTAACTCGTTTTATTAATGGTGTTTTCGTAATTATAGTTTATTCTAAGGGTCTTTTGTAACGTCCTATGCTACCTAAGGACTTCCTAATGACCTAAACTCTATTCCTCTCATTCAAATTAATTCCTCACATTTAAAAATTCTCTTAAGTCTCTTTCAAAGAACTCTAGTGGGAATTAAGTCTGGGGATCAAGGAAGGACTCTTTCTTCACCAAAATTCTTTTTGAATCTTCTTTATAGTTAAAGTATGTGGGTTTTGATTCTTGGTCCCTTACAACCAAGAAGACCCGAACTCTTTTCAAGTGATTTTCATGAATTTTTGCTTACTTTAAATTTGGTTTTTTTAATATTATTGTTTGTGAAATTCAATTGAAGTATGGGCTACATTTAATTGATGGTTTGAAGTTAATTTAAGCCCTATTATGATGAATTGCATTGAAGTTATGAAGTATGAATGTGCATGTCCCCTTTAAAGCTTGATTTATGCATGGGTAGCCTATAGTATGATTTAAATGTGAATTTTACTTATTTTTATACTTGAATTTCATAATATATTGCTGATTAAAGTTTGAATCTATATTAACCATGTTATTCTCATCTCATACATAGCATATGCATTCATGAGCGTCAGATTTATGAAATTATCGATGGGTTAATCTCACATATGTATTTTATAAAATGATTTTGGTGAGTTAAGCTCACATATTGGTCATGACAAGAATGTGATCACATAAATGTCTATTTTTATTGTCTCTTTGAGCATATCAGGTGTGTGAACCATATTGTTTAATGAATGAGCTATTCCTATGCATGAGAAACATGACATTGAACTATGGTTTGGCTTTTTAGCCGATCAATGAATGATAATGAAGAATGTTTGGATTTTAAGCATAAATGTGCATTGAAATGATTTGAAATGACTATTGCCTCTTTTGAAAAGCATGTATATGTATAAGTATTCTCGTGGGATGCTTTGACTTAGCACCAATGGATTGGGGGCACTAGAGCTATCCCCAAGGGCTCTCTCCCTTTCCTTAAAGTATGTGCCAGTATAGGAATGGAAGTCATTACCAAACTTACCGAGTCGTAAGGAATGGTTTTACATTGATATGATATGATTTTATAATGGAAATCCTTATGAAATGATGGGGTCATAAGGAAGGTGACCATCCATTGAAATGACGAGGTTTCTAAGGTGTGATGTAGATTACCCTTGGCAAGTAATCTTCTCCTACCGATAGAAGGTCTTTATAGGACTAGCTCATGTAATAGCTCGCATGGGTTTGAATTGTCGGTTATAGACCATTCCCACTATATATGAGTGTTTGTGTATCTCATGCATAATTGCTTTCATGGCATTTTTATACTATATCTCTTGCTATATATCTCTTTTTAGATTATGCGCCCTTGTCATCTAACATTGAATGCAGGTTTGGCAAGTCATATGCATTGCATGCCCACATACTTAGTACATTCAAACGTACTAACTCATTTGCCTACACGATCTAACCATGTAGGGACTGAGGATCGCATTCATCCACCGTTACAATATCTGGCTTGGGTCTTGAGACTTGCTTGTTGTCGTGAGTCCTATCTTCCAAGGACAAGCCATCATTCCTCTACGTATGGTATTTATTTATGTTGTTTACTTTGAGGTTGAGCCCGGGTATATCTTGGCCCCCGTCTTATCTTATGACTAGAGGCATTGTTGGACATCTTGTAACTTCCTTTATGTATATTTGCTAAGTGTTATATTTGGAGATTCTACTTATGGTTATGGCTACTTATTGAATATCTTTATGTTGATTGGTTATGAGCATTATGATATGGCTATATGTTATGAGATGAAAGATCCGAAGTCCCAAATTGCCCCCATAGAGTGAGTCATACTTACCCACCCCTTAGTATATATGTACTATGTGTTATGTGCAGTCACGTTACTCCCTTTCCCTATGACATCCCCATAGTGTGAGTCCTACTATCCTGTCCCTTAGAATTATGTGTTTACTATTCGTTTGCACTTTCGATCCGATAATGTGAATATTGATACTTTGAGGCTTGTTTGGAGAACCTCGAGTTCCCATTCACCATGTTACTCCTACGCCCTAGGTTCGGATCGTGACAAATGCCTTCTTGGCTCACTCCCCAGAAATTGAATGAGAGATAAACATCAACAAAGTTCCTGAGGTGTCATGAGGATCCTCGTGGCCATTTCCTCCAAAAACTCACTTTAGCTGGAGGAGTTGCAACATAGTGCTTGTTACGTGAAAATTAACTCCTCCGGCCAACGGGGGTAGTCAGATAGCACCTGTGCTTCCCACTTGGTCCCAGTTAACACCCTTCATATCATTCACATTTCCAATGTTCTCACCATGGACACTCTCGTCGTCCTCCACCTGAACACCTACTTTTGAACAACAAAGATAACAACAATAACATATCCACTGGAACTCCATGAGTGGGGTCTAGGGAGGGTTGAATGTATAAAGACCTTACCACTAACTTATTGAGATAGAGAAGTTGTTTTCTGGGAACCCTCGTCTCAAAAACCCATAAGAAGAATAAACTAGATATGAAAAAAAAAGAAAGGAAAGAAAAGGAAACAGAAAGAGAGATTAACAACGAAAAACATATGATTGTATATAAATATGATAAAATTAATATATATAATGCAGATAATGATAGCATATGATATAAAGACATGATAAATCCTACTATCTACTATACCCCATGGCCAAACATCAACGAAACTCTACTAACTCATTAGCCTGCTACTCTAATTTGCGGCCTCCTGTTAGACCCCGTACTTCTTTAAATTAAGGATAATTATCCAATTGAGAAATTTTGTTGTGGATGTCGGGTAATTTAAACTTAAGTATATTTC
>JAPFFP010109948.1:0-18750 GCA_026153255.1 Solanum medicagineum
CATGAAAGCTTTGAAGAATAAGTGGGTGTTCAAAGTTAAAATTGAAGAACACACCCAAAAGCCCAGATACAAAGCTATATTGGTTGTTAAGGGATTTGGTCAAAGAAAGAGTATTGACTCTGACGAAATATTTTCACTTGTCATGAAAATGTCCTCCATTCATACAGTTCTTGGTTTGGCTGCTAGTCTAAATTTAGAGATTGAGCAGATGGATGTGAAAATGGCTTTTCTTCACGGTGACCTAGAGGAGGAGATTTATATGGAACAACCTGAGGGATTCAAAGTAAAAGGTAAAGAAAATTTTATGTGCAAACTCAAAAAGAGTCTATATGGCATGAAGCAAGCTTCTAAACAGTGGTACAAAAAGTTTGAATCTGTTATGGGGGAGCAAGGCTACAAGAAGACTTCTTCAGACCATCGTGTGTTTGTACAAAAATTTTCTGATAATGATTTTATCATCCTATTATTGTATGTAGATGATATGTTGATTGTGGGCAAGGATGCTTTCAAAATTGACGAGCTGAAAAATGAGTTGTGTAAGTCTTTTTCTATGAAAGACTTGGGTCATGCCAAACAAATTTTGAGCATGAGGATCACTCGTCTCAGAGATGAAAGGAAGATTTATTTGTCACAAAAGAAGTACATTGAACGTGTGTTGGAGCGCTTCAATATGAAGAGTGTTAAGCCTGTTAGCACACCTCTTGCTAGTCATATGAAGTTGAGCAAGAAAATGTGCCCAACAATAAAGGAGGAAAAAGAGAATATGGCCAAAATTCCATATCCATCTGTCGTTGGTAGTCTAATGTATGCAATGGTATGCACTAGACCTGATATTGCTCATGCAGTTAGTGTTGTAAGCAGATTTCTTGATAATCCAGGAAAAGAGCATTGGGAAGCTATGAAGTGGATATTTAGGTATCTGAGAGGAAGCTCAGATGAACGTTTGTGTTTTGGAGGCTCTAGTCCAATCTTGAAGGGCTATAAAGATGCTGATATGGCTGGTGACCTTGATAATCGAAAATCCACTATTGGATATGTGCTTACTTTTTCAGGGGGAGCTATATCATGGCAATCAAAGTTGCAGAAGTGCGTTACATTATCTACAACTGAAGCTGAGTATATTGTAGCTACTGAAGCTAGAAAAGAGATGATATGGCTTAAACAATTCTTTCAAGAGCTTGGGCTGCAGCAGATGGAGTATGTCGTCTATTGTGATAGTCAAAGTGCAATAGACTTGAGCAAGAACTCAATGTACCATGCAAGGACAAAACACATAGATGTAGATACCACTGGATCCGAGAAAAGATAGAGAACAAATCTGTGCGGGTTGAAAAGATCTCTACAAATGAAAATCCTGCAGATATGCTAACCAAGGTTGTGACAAGAGACAACTTTGAATTATGCAAAGAACTTGTCGGCATGAGCTCTCTCTGAAAGGATGGAAGTACATCCTTCTAGAAATAGGTCTGGAGGGGGAGATTAATGGGGTCCACACCCATTTGTTAAAGAAGTAGGCAAATTGGAATTGCCTTCAAATTGTCAAAAATAGCTGCAATTTGCAAATGCAACTTGCAGCAATTTGCTCACCACCTCTTTTCTCTAATTGGCCAAGAGAAAAAGGTGGTATCAAGTTTTTCCCATAAATAGAGAGCCTCAGCTCTCTTGTTAAACACACCAAAAAAGAGAGAAAAATACAGGGAGAGCATAGAAAGAAAATAAATATTTTCTTCTGTAAGGTATACCATAGATTATAAAATAAAATAGTATGTGAGAAAAATAGAATGTGTGCTTAGGAAAATATTTTTTCTTAAAAGAAATAGTGTGTTCACTATTTTTGGTATTTTTCTCTGAGATCCTACTATTTGTAATAGTAGAAGAAATTGTACACTTGTGCCTACTATTTTGTAATAGTAGAAGAAATAAAATTAGAAATGTTGACTTGTGGATGTAGCCCAAAAAAGTGTTCGGTGAACCACGTTAAATATTGGGTGTCGTGATTTTCTCATTTTTCATATTATTGTGCCATATTTATTTTTGTGTTACTCCTAATTTTTCCCAACAAATATCGTTTCACCCTTAAAATAAAAAGGACAGAGTATGCTTTTACTTAGGTAGAATTGCATACTATGAATCATGGATGGTGTATAATAATTAGGTTACTCGCTCATAAAAAATTAAGATGAATTATTATTTTCGGCAGACTACGTGTTATAATAAGTTAAAATTGGTGCATTTAAATTATTTTTATTAAAACACTTACGATGGTCTTATCAGAAAATTGAATATATAGGTGGAAATAATGATGACTTTAGAAAACAAGTTTGGAGTGTCAATTGGAGAAGAGGGAGCTCACAACATTGCAACTGTACAAGAGGCTGCTGATCTCATCCAGAAAGTGAAGGCAGCTCAAAATTGACTCCAGTTTGATACTTACCCAAATATAAAGTCATTTCCTAGGTATTTTTTTTTCATTGACTAATTTAATTCTATCCACCCTTTTAACCACAAATATAAATATGCAGTTTTTCTCCGATAAGTATATTATCCGAACGGTTTCTCGTTTTTCACATTATACTTGAGCAATAAGCACTAAGGATGTGTTTGATATGGAGAAAAATATTTTTCTTTTGATTTTTCTATTTATATTATAATGTTTAGTTGATGAGTGGAAAATATTTTTTATTATTTGGTTGGTGAGTGAATTTTTTTTTTGAAAAATATCTTTTATTATTTTTTGCTAGAGAGTAGAAAATGTATATTAGCAAAATAGTTTTTGATATAAAAATCAACTTCAATAATTAATTTAAGATCTAATTTCAACACTCGAATCCGAATTTGACCCTGACAGTTGATCCGAAATTCAACTCTGAGATCTGACCCCAACATCCAAACTTGAACACAATTCCCAAGGGGGGAGCCCACCCATAATCCCCAATTTTCTAAAAAAAGTTTTGTTGTTTTTTAAAGGGGTTTTTTTTGTGGGGGGGGGGGGGGGGGGGGGTGGAATGGCGATGGGAGGTTGGTAGGAGTAGTTGGAGTAGGAGGTGGGGTATATACAAAAATAAAATTTTTAAAATTTAAAATATTTTTCAAAAATAATTTTTAATATTCTTTTCTGGGGTTGGGGCAATGAGTAGGGGGTTGGGCAAAGGGTGGGGCAAAAAAAACAGATAACTACACCCGCAGGTTATTAAGAAAAATTATTTATATAAAAAATAGCTCATTTTTTCATTACATAAAATGGCTAAATTCGGCTCTTTGGCTAAATTCGGCTATAGAAATTGAGTAAGTTTTGACTAGGGTTTCGAATTAGGATCGGCTCCAGAAATCTGAATTTACTATATGCTTTTTTTGGGGGGGAATTCGGCTCAAGAATCACCTCCCTCAAATGGTGAAGAACATGAGGATATATAGCCCCAAATTAGGACACGATTGGGAGGGAAAATCAGTGGCGATGTTGGGAAATTAGGGGTCGATTCTAGGGCTTTTCCAAATTTGAACTCCCCAAAGGATAAGGAGAATTTGAATCCTCCAAGGATTTGAGGGTTCGACCGTCCGATTTAAGAAGGGGGGACAGGATTTAGACACGTACCAGATTCTTCGCAAACGGCTTTATATCAACGACGACACGTATGTACGATTTTAGGGACAAGAATGTTGGAGAGATTCTTGGATTGTTGGGTTTGGTTTGCTGGTTCCTTGGTTGCTGTTGTGGGTCGTCGAAGAAGAAGAAGGTCGGGGAGAGGGGGATGCACGCGTGGGGAAAAGAAGAAGGAGGAAGAAGAAGAAATGGGTTGGGGGCGCGTGGGATTCAAGTGAGGGAACATGTGTATGTGTTTGTTGTAAGTGCTGAAAGGGATTGGGTCGGGTCAAGGGGTATTTGGGCTGGGTCAGTGAAGGCAAATGGGTCAATTTTGGTCCAAAAGGACCAATTGGTCTGAAAAAGAAAAGAAAACAAGAGTTTAAGAGATTAAGAAAATGGTCATTTCAATTGCAAACACAACCAATTAAATGCAATCAAATCGAACTCTATTGATTAATTTGATTACCAGATGAAATAATATAAATTAATTTAAAGAGCTTTTAATATTATCAACTTGAAATAATTAAAAATAATAACTCCTAACATAAAATAAAATTTCTTTGGAGAAAATATTTTTTACATTTCGAAAGCTAATTATTTCAAATTGTTAAAAATTAAAAGTTCGATGATTAATTTATACCGTGGAGGGTAAAAATTGGATGTCAACAGTATTACAACGTCCGGGTCCTTATAATGTGCATCTAATGAAGTGTGTCAAGTTTAATGGACCTTTTAACTATTAACTCATAACAAAATAGAATAATTAAAATCTTGAAGTTACACCACATCTTAAGATGTACATTTATTTTATTTATTTGTTTTTTAACTTCTTCATTGTACAACCATTATAATTTTCTGGAACGTGAATTGATATTTCTGAAAAACTCAAACATACTTTGCATAATGTAATAATTACTTTAAGCTTATTTTTTTTTAACTAATTTTATAGAATATTCTTGATTATCCTATTTATGACTTTTATAGTAATAAAACAAAATAATAATAAAGAAACTTTCTAGGAAAAATTAATATATAAAATGTGGGTAATATATTTAATCACTAGAGTGGATTTAGAAGACAAATGTAATGTAAAATATATTATATTTTAATAAATTATGATAGAATGACAAATATATTCTTGATTCCTCATACTTAATCTTTTTATTGAAAGATGCTTATAGAATTATTTATTTTTCTTGTTATCTTTCTTGGTAGATTTTTGTAAGCATGTGCAATTACACTTTTATCATTAGTCATCAATCATTTTATGTTTCTATATAATAGAAAGAAGTTTCAAGAACTACTTTTTTTCTTGATAGTTTTTGATTTTTGAGATTGACAACAATTATTCTTTTCTGAGTGAACTAGAAAAGTCACTTCGTTTCTTTTTGTCCAAGTCACTTAGTGACGATATTGATGATAGTGACAATTTTGATTTATTAATTGTTAGTATGAAATAAGCGAACGTATTATTATTTATCCTTGCATATGAGTATAATTACAAGTTTGTCATTGGTCGTCCTCAAGTTGGCTCTATTTATACACCATCAGTGTAAATAACTTTCTATACAACAAGGTCATTTAAATGATGTCTACGGACTACAGAAAAAGACTCGTTGACAAACTATATTGTATGGTTATGCATAATTTCACTAATTTTGGGCTATTTTTTATGTAAATAAAACATGAACTACTTTTTTTGTGAACTTTTTACCTTTTTATACACTAGATAATTTAAGGACCGTAAATGGGCCCAATATACCCTATTATTTTGCCTATTAAAAAAAAAATCAACAGTAAAAAATATTACTGTAGCACTTTGACCTATACTTTTTGGCATTAATTATTGAAACATTCACTTTTATATTGTGAAACTATTGTACAAATAACCTCTAAACACGTGTAATACATGTGCACTCATTCTTTTTATATCATTTTAATCTTATTTTCTATTATAAATTTACTTAATCATCATTAACTTCATTCATATATTGTGCACCCCAGTTGTTATTTAATTTTCGCTCTATTTTTTATCGATCCTATTTTTAGCCTTCACTGTTTAAAATCAAGTAAGCTTTTACGATCCAATGTTTAAGATATTTTTAACTATAAAAATCATCTTTCCAATAATTTTATAACTCAAATGTTTAATATTAGTTTTTTAGAAAAACATGAGAATATAATATGTATTACTCCTACATTTCTAAAATATCAGTCTTAATTTTTTTTTTTTTTTGAAAAGATAAATCATGCTTACTTTGATCAATACTTTAATATATATTTTTTCAATCACATTGATATCTTGATATGAGTAAAATTGTAATCTACATTGCTTTCCGTATATCTTTTGAAAAACCAAATTTAAAAGAGAGATTTTAACATTAGAATATTAACTTAATCTAATCTAAATTTATTTTAGAAATAATCAAAGTGATTCCGAAGAAGCAACCTTGAAAACTTGACAATTATTTAAGAATGAAGGGTATATAACAATTCTACTCAAATACAATAAGATCGTAATATTGGGCCAGTTAACGGACTTTTTCATATCCTATATATAGAATAGAAGAGAGACTGTCTCTAAAAAGTACCAAGAAATCAAGTTTTATGAAGCTTATAGGATTAATATGAGATTTAAAAAAATCCTAAAAATAACTTCAAAGGACAAATAATTTATTGTTGGATTGAAATATACTTGAATAGTGTGATATAGGAATCCCTATAATAAATTATTATGAATCAGTAATTAAGATGTACATATACATATCAAAAAGGAAAAAGGCAAAAAGTAAAAAATGTTAACCATATCAAGTGATCACAAAACATAAAATAATTGATCAAGCAAAACTTATCCATACCAATGGGAAGATTCATTTCATTAAATTCTATAAATTACAGTAATTTTCTTTTAAAGATAATATTTCGTTCATTTTATTAATGAAACTTAAGTAAAAGTACATTTTAATTCTCCTCTAATCGTTTAAATGAAGTAAGACTCTTAGATTTACCCCCAGCCTTGTCCCACACCTCGGCCAAGTAGTTATGCATCAAATCCCCATCCTTGGCTGCGATGACCAATCGATAATTTATTCCCTCAATAATTTGAGTTTCTCCTTTTATTACTTTTTGAAACTCTAATGTTGTTTTGGCCTTTTTGTTATGTTCATTGACTGCAAATTTTCCTATCTCTGTCACCTCTTTATTATATTGGTTATGGGATTCCAACCGCCCGCCAAAGCTTCTCTCTGAACGCCTCTTGCGGCGGAGACATGGAGAAGAAGGGTGGAAGCCACCACAAAGAGAGTCACAAGGATGGTATTGAATTTGATAACCATTTTTTCTTTGTAATAATGGAAAATATAAGTTGTATTTTGACAATATCAAAGGACCTCATTGGGTGGTCTTATTTATGGTGGAGGATTTTTAAATTAATCATTTCACCCTAGTACTTCTGATTTTCAAGATTTGACTATTCTTAAAAATGATATAATTACTCTCCATAATTTCTTTGTAGATTTAGGATTGAACATCTAGTCAAAGCTTTTGACAAGTCTAAAAGTTAAGAGGGGAAAAATCATAATTAACCTAAATTTAAAAATATTTACATAATAATGACAATACTAGTCAATTATCATTTCATGAAAGTAAATATTTACGTATAAATGTCCCGACCTGACCTTTCAAGTCATGGTGCGCCTGTTAGATCCCATCTACAGGCAAGCCAATTACTCAAGCCACATGGTACCTGTCCTAGCTCTCTAGTCAAACCATAGCAAACACAACAATATAAATAATTGAAACCTACCCACAACCTGGAAGTCAATTGTACAAAGCTACTATAGACTCAAGATAAAAAATGCATATCTGCAAATATAACCAGAATAGAAATCTACACATACAATCTAAACTATATATACAAGGCCAGTGTCTGAATACAAACGACAGTTGTCGAAACAGAAGTAGACTGCAGAATATCCAGAGCAACTGATGCTAACCACTGTCTCTTGAATCTTCTGTGAAACCCTAACTCAGCAACTGTGGCTAGTACCTGGACCTACACCAGGGGAAGATGCAGAAATGTAGGGGTGAGTAACAGTAACAGGCACCTAGTAGGCATCATCTGTGGACTAAGTGAAATACTGTAAATATAGAAGGCTAAAATATAGAGAACTGCAGTAAATAGAGTAAATCAGAACTCTAATCAAGGAGTAAGCGTGTCTGGAGAATCACCGAACCCCAATTGAACCATTCCAAGTGGTGTGCAATGATACTAACTGACGAAACATGAGGAAACCCAAATCACAACTGCCACCGGATTGAGACATAGTCTTGTACGTGGGTGCAAGTCCCTAATAGCTATGTTGTACACCGAATGGGCCCTTTAAGCCAAGAAGGTACATCTGCGCATAATCTAGCTGATAGAATCACCGTGGAACTCAAAAACCATTAGGAAAGCCAACTCCCAATATCACATGATCCAGGGGTCAGTTGTATGTGGGTGTAAGGCCCTAGTATCTAAGCCTGGACGCCCCTGAGCCCCCATAAGGCCAGAGGGTACACCCACGCATAATCAGGGTTTGTATAGGCATGTGGATACACAGGTAATCAACCGGGACCTCGACCCATCTAGTAACTAGTATCACATAGGGCCTCTAACCCCTTATAGTCACACGGGGCCTCGAACCCCTATAATATCCAATGAAGCCTCGAACCCTCTTCCCCACCTGGCCTCCGGTCGGGGTAGTCAGCCAGGATCAAATAGTCTAACAATATATAAGACGGTTGGGTATAACAGGCACCTAGTAGGCATCATCGGTCGACTGAGTGAAATACTATAAATATAGAAGGCTAAAATATAGAGAACTGCAGTAAATAGAGCAAATCAGAACTCTAATCAAGGAGTAAGTGTGTCTGGAGAGTCACCAAACCCCAATTGAACCATTCCAAGTGGTGTGCAGTGATACTAAATGACGAAACACGAGTAAACCCAAATCACAACTGCCACCGGACTGAGACATAGTCTTGTATGTGGGTGCAAGGCCCTAATAGCTATGTTGTACACCGAATGGGCCCCATAAGCCCAGAAGGTACATCTGTGCATAATCTAGCTGATAGAATCACCGTGGAACTCAAAAACCACTACGAAACCCAACTCCCAATATCACATGATCCAGGGGTCAGTTGTATGTGGGTGTAAGGCCCTAGTATCTAAGCCTGGACGCCCTTGAGCCCTCATAAGGCCAGAGGGTACACCCATGCATAATCAGGGTTTGTATAGGCATGTGGATCCACAGGTAATCAACCGGGACCTCGATCCATCTAGTAACTAGTATCACATAGGGCCTCTAACCCCTAATAGTCACACGGGGCCTCGAACCCCTATAATATCAAATGAAGCCTCGAACCCTCTTCCCCACCTAGCCTCCGGTCGGGGCAGTCAGCCAGGGTCAAATAGTCTAACAATATATGGGACGGTGGGATATATCCCCCACGGGACAAAGAATCCCCCTAACATGATCAATAGGGCCTCGAACCCCAAGAAAATCAATTGGGCATCGAACCCAAGGAAAATCCATTGGGCCTCGAACCCAAGGAAGAAGTGGTGCTCGGACCTCAAAATCGGCATCCACCACCCGAAATCTAAGTGTTGGTCACTGGACTCGGACCACGGGGCACGACTCCCGGGTCTCAGACACTCGGACGTGGTCGCCGGAGCTCAAATAGCAACAGGGAGCATCATCAAGGCTCGAGGTATCGAAACAGTCCCTCACTCAACCAATCTGTCCGGATCTGGAACTCCAAAGTCATATCGTAACTAGAGTGAACGTAGGCAACGACACTTATAACATATATATCCCACACAATCCAATCCACACGACCGTATGTCATCATCCTTCAGATAACATTAGCTAACCCCAGCCTTAGATAAGGATAACAAATGCATAAGACTAACAGCTGTATATAGACGTATATATCTCATAGTCTAATGCAAGGTCATGCCCACCCAAAGCCAAATGCACCTCGTTCCAGTCAATCACAAGTACTTTGAGTAAATATGGGTCTCGAACCAAGAAAAATCAATTAGCGGGGGCCCCAAATATGTAATCACGATGGTCTCAAACCCAAAATGTAACGAACAGGTATACCACAAGTATTCAGAAAAATCAAGTCCAGAAGAATCAATCCAATGTATGGCTGTATCATAGGTATCCTGAACAAAGTGGCCCATCAAAATCATATCTATACCAAAGTCAATCCACAGCATGGTATATAATCAATAATAGGTTCATAGCCAGCATATCTTAGTATCATCAGCCTACACATTCATACAGATAGGAGTTAAGCCAAAATACATACCTATCATAGTGTGTTAGCCAATATTCAGCATTTACTAGGCCTTATCATGGTTCTATAGTGCCAAAACTCAGCTACTACAGTGGTCACAGCTAGTACGATCCAGAACAATCACAAGTACCCCAAAATAACAATAGTTACCCCATATACTAAGTACAATGGCCATCCAGGAAAACAGGTATTAATAAATCCTGACAGTGGTGCTTAAATGCATAGAAAAGACCTAACTAACAACCAGTCTCACGATATACATACATATATTATTCAGGACTTCCAACTACAGACTTATAAAGCCTAGCCTACCTTAAAGGCAAATCCACGTGCTCCGGATCAATTCACGTAAGTTTTACCTTGTCTGATCGCCTCTAAATATTCAGCTGTAAAAATATGAATCACAATGTAATTATGGCAATTTGGCTATATTATATCAAGAAATCGGGGAAAATAGTTCATTGATGACTAAAACAGAGAAAATGGGGCCCAAGCCCAACATACCAAATCAACCCTCGTAAAATTATCCTTATGTCACCCCGAGTCTACAACAAAAAATTGAGCCCAAAACGAGGTTCAAAATAATCAGAAACACCAAAAACAAAATGACATTTCTTATCGAAAAATAACATATATATATAGTAACTTCTCGGCCAAATTTCTTAAAAATCTGAATATACCACGACATAAGTCTCAAAATAGAGTACAATATAGACCGAAATTTCATTAAATTTGATAATAAAAGGTCGAGATATCTCAACTCAAAATTTTCTAAAAAAAACACCACATAAACCGCAGCTAAAACATCATTTTCACAACAAACGGAGCTCTATCTATTAATTTCGACATTACTACGATGTGCGCCACACAAAAACTCACAGAATAAACCCAAATTTTACCAAATTTCATGTCACGATCCAAGCCTAGGGCCTAGACGTGACACGGCGAATGGGGAACTCAAAGGAACCCCAAATAAGCCTTTTAGCATATCATTCATACATCCTTGGTTGCGAAAGTAAAATAAACATCAACAAGTGATATTAATAAAAAGGAAATTGGGACTACGGGAAGTTTTTCATACCAACATAAACGTAATAAGAGTCAAACTCAATACATAGAATACCATAATATCTAACAACACCTCTACATGGAATGGAGCGGAGGCCAAGACACTTCCCGAACTAACCCTCAAGTAATAAGTATCCAAAAAGCAGTAAAGTCTCAACATAGCATGAAAGAAAATAGATAATGTCCTCGGAGTTAAGGACTCACCAAAAGCTTTTTTCAAATAAACCGAACTACCCACAAGGAGGATAATCAATAAGAGCTCCGATCCCTACATGGTGATATCATGTAGGCATAGAGTATGCGTTAGTACTTGGAATGTACTAACTATGTGGGGTGCAATGCAACATAGATATAAGCCATAATATTCAAAATGCATAAATATAGACAATGGATGTAATCTCAATATGGCATGTATGATCAATTCTTGTAATATAATGTGCATGTAAAACATTCAACTTGCACAATATAACATACATATGTGGAAGGAGACCTTAACCAACATATAAGACCAAGCGAGCTACTACTTGGAATTCTGAAGCATGACACCCCCTCGAAAAGGTGTGATCTACTCGCCAAGGTAAACCATACTTGGCCCCACTTGAGGGGAAACATGAACTAGATGGATCCACTAGTAAAGCCCATTTAGGGAAATAATAAAATCTTATGGTGACACATAGTTTAGAGACTAAAGACTTTATATAAGGACTCCTTGAGTCGAGCCCCCACCTTAAGCCTTAATCGGTGCTAATTTCTATCCCATGGAATACTTGAAATAAGCATAAGTTTAATCATAACATGCATAATTTGTAAGAGACATGATAATATGAAATGAGTAGATCATTCATATGCTTGACCTCTACTAGTGAGCTTAACTTGAACATGAGGATAAAATAGTAATCATGCTTGATCCCTCAACTTGACATGAATGGTTCACAAGAGGGTAGAAATGTAGAATAATGGCTTAACATATTACTTGCAAATCATAGAAACTTTACATGAGTTTAATACATGCTTGGGAGCCCATAATTTTCATGAAAACACTTGACTTTTAAATAGTGCAATAGCCTTTTAACAACCTATGAATACTTGTCATATAAATTGATACCATAGTCTCACATCAACATCAAGAATCCTTGTCAAGTAATTTAGTCAAACACATGCGGACATATGCATATGTACTTAAATCATGCATTTCAAGAGTAAGAGACAAGAGAGTAGTAAGATCAATTCATTTCAAAGTCATTCAAATCAACCTCCTAATATTGTAGTAAAATCCTCATATTCTAACAAAGTATCATATTTCAAGATATGCCAGAAATAATTAGTTTAAATCATTCTTAATCGACCCATCATGATAATATACATCATCGTTCAAAATATGGACATGGGAGCATGAAATCCATCTTATCAAGCAAAAACCTTTATTTTTTTTAATATCATGAAAACCAACTAAACACATAAGTTCCTTCATAACTTTTCATAGCATCATAGAGAACATAACTTGAACAACAAAAAATCCATCTCAATATCAAACCCCAACAACATTTTGGCATAAAACATCATTTCTTGTAAAACCCATATAGAGGACATATATGTAATGCATAAATATAATCATAAACAAGGGTTCATAAATACTCCTAAAATAACCCATAAATCCCTAAATACAACATAATATTGTACTATCAAGATAATGCACAAAATTAACCATAATAAAATGCATAGTAGTAATACTATATTCAAGAGTTCATAAAATAACCATAAAGATTCATAAACTTCATGTAGTAGGAGAGAAGACATGGTTAATTGGACTTGTGGGAAGGAAGATTTCCACAATCAAACCCATATACCTAAACTTTGAAGTTTCTTGAAGAAAATTGGAGGAAGACTTGAGGCTTGAGTTGGGTTCTTGAATTCCAAAGTTGGTCCTTGAGATTTTTGAGATTGAATGGAATATTGGGTGATGTTTTGGAGGAAATTTTGAGAGGGTTATGAGGTTCATAGGGTTGAAAATGGTTAAGGAAAGGGGTCTTTCATATTTAGATGGGCATTGAGTTATTACCCAAATGCCCTTAGACGAAACAAGAAAATTGAAAAAAAAAATTGCACTGGTCCGCACCCCAAATGCGACGCAGACCCATCACAAAGGGGCCACTTACATTGTGTAGCGCCCCAGGCGCATCACGCCCTAAACAAGAATATGAAGTCAGATTTTCGAAATCATACATGAATTTTAATATATTCAAGAAATACACTTATGTGGCATTCCGAAGCACATGAGATGTATTACAATATCTCCCCACCTTGGGAGAATTCGTCCCTGAATGTCAAAGAAACAAGCGTAAGAGAAGTAAATAAGGCACTTTCAGCCCAACATAAATGCAATAAATGCACTTGAACATCATTTTCAAAAAGTTTCACACCTATGCCTAAAACATTATCAAAATTTGTCACCATGAACATGTATGCATGCAAAATGATATGTGGGCTAAAACTTAAGACTTAAAATCATACATAAGGCTTAACTTGTCATGTTAGGCTTGAATAGAGTGAATGGGGTATGGATATCGCTTCTTCATGTCCACTTTGGCTTCCCAAGTGGCACCTTCGACTCGTTGATTCCTCCAAAGGACTTTGACAGACACCACATCTTTGTTTCCTAACCTCATCATTTATCTATGTACTATTTCAACTAGGTACCCCTCATAGGTCAAGTTATCCTCCATAACACCCACAACCCTTAAGGGTACTATAGCACTTGGATCTCTTCAACATAGATACATGGAAGACCAGATGAACTATACTCATATTCGTAGGAAACTCCAATTCATAGGAAACCTTGCTAATTCTGCTCGAAATTCTATAAGGCTCTACATACCTTGGGCTCAATTTTCCCCCCTTGCCAAACCGAACAACGCCCTCATGTGAAAGCTTCGAATACTAATCATCTATACAAAACACGAGAATTCTTCCCTTCACATCGGAGTAGGACATTCACCTACTTTGTTCTGTTCTCAAACTTTCCCCAATAAGCCTCACTTTCTCCATGGCATCCATAACCGAATTCGGCCCAATCAAAGCCATATCCTCACCTCACCAGAATACCTCCCTAAAGTCTCTATACATCTTTGTAAAATCGGGAAGAATAGAATAGGATGAATCATGTATCTCCTTCAAATCAAGTACCTCAACCCAATCAACATAAAAAACCTACCAGATACCTAAGGATACCGTCTTCCCTTGGGAGAAAATCTCCACATTTTCCTCCTTCACAAATGCCTTCAATTCTAACAAAGCAGGGTCAAGGTCTAGGTCTGATTCTTACCACTTTCGTTCTACCCAAACTCACGCTTGTCAAACTTAGCAACCAAACTTCCTTTCCTCAAGGTTTGCAATGCTACACTTAAAAGTATCATGTGTTCTTCTCACTGCAGGAGTAAATCATAACATCATCCATGAACACCACCCCCAAACATGCCAAGGTAGGTTTCAAAGACCCTGTTCATGAGATCTACAAACACCGCCGGTGCATTAGTTAAACCAAATGACATCACCACAAATTCAAAGTGCCCATACCTATTCCGAAAAGTTGTTTTGGGAATATCACACTCCCTCACCCTCACTTGGTGGTATCCGGGACAAAGATGAATCTTAGAAAAATGACTAGCTCCTTGTAGTTGATCAAATAGGTCATTTATCCTTAATAGAGGATACTTTTTCTTTATAGTGACCTTATTGGGTTGCCGGTAGTCGATGCACATTCTAAGTGAACCATCTTTCTTTCTCACAAACAATGCCGGTGCATGCCAAGGTGACTTGCTAGGCCTTATGAAACCCTTCCCTAATAAATCCCTCAATTGTCCTTCAACTCCACCGAGGCTATACGGTAAGGGAGGAATAGAAATGGGTTGTGTATCAGGGAGGAGGTCTCTACCAAAGTCTATTTTCCTTTCGGGAGGAACACCAGGAAGCTCATCAAGAAAGACATCAAGAAACTCATTGACCACTGGAACCAACTCAATGGGAAAGGCTTTAGACTCAACATCCCAAACCCTTACAAGATGGTAAATGCAACCACTAGAAATCAATTTTCGGGCTTAAGACAAGGAACGAACCTACCCTTAACCACCACATTATAATTTTTCCACTCAAGGACGGGCTCATTAGGGAATTGAAACCTGACCTTACAGGTTCTATAATCAATAGAAGCATGATATGCATGTATCAAATCCATCCCAAGAATTATATCAAAATCCACCATGTCAAGTTCAACAAAATCACAAGGCAAGACTTTATGCAATATAGAAACGGGACAATCCTTATAGACTCTTCAAGAAATGATGGACTCACCAACGGGGGTAGACACTTCATAGGGTTCACACAATGATTCAGGACACACATGAAACTTATTGGAAACAAAAGGAGTAATGAAAGAAAGAGTGCCACATGGAAATAAAGCATACACATCATAATAAAAAACTTTTAACATACCGGCGAAGCACCATGCTAGGTCTGGCGACCCTTGGAGGGATATGGGTGAGATCGTCGATGGTCATCCTCAAAATTTTTAGTAACCTATGGGCAATGCCTCAACTTATAATCCTTTATGCCACACCCAAAACATGTACTCGAACCAGCCAAACAATTCCCTGAATGGTACCTTCCACACTTGTGGTATATAGGAGAAGCTTGAACATCAACATCTGTGCCTTGATACTTGGGAATAGTAGCACCACCTTGTGCCTTTTGAGTTCCACGAGCATTATGTCCTTGAGGACGATCACCTTTGCCTTTTCTTTGAGCATATGGACAATAAAAAATCTTGTGGCCTATCTTGCCACACCAAAAGCATGCACCCGTGTTCCTCAAACATGTGCCGGCATTAGTCCTTCCACATTTTGGGCACCTTGGAAAACTTACCCCCACCATTGCCACCTTCAAATTGAACCGTTCTTCTCCCTTCTGTGAAAACCACAAGACAATCCCTCATCTTATGCCCAATACCGCCATACTTGAAATAACCTTCGGTGCCCACCAAACACTTTTCTTGATGCTTCTTCCCATACCCTTGACAAGTGGCAAAAGGGATCCTTTTCTTTTTGTACTTGGGCACCGGTAGATTAGTAAAAGATGAGGCACCATCAACTCGGGCCCTATTAGCCTTTCTCTCCCTCCTCTTATCCTTTGAAGTCTCAGGGGCACCCACTTGTTGATTGAGTTCAGCGGTTACGACCTTGGTCAATAGCCATAGAGTATTGCGAATCTCCACATTGGATATATCAATTATTGGGAAGTTGATCCTCGAACGAGGAATGGTTACCGTCTTGTCCACCATTCGGAAGAGCTTGAGACATTTTATGAAACGTAACGATTAGGAATCAGAAATAAGCGTTAGAGGACTTAGCTCAACCATACGATATAGATCATGAAGAAGTGAGGCATTTTCCTAAAACGCCTCATAAGCTCTTATTCATAGTTGTCGCGCACTTCACAACCATGAACAAGACTCTATTTGACGCGGCATATTGGATTTTCGAGGACCATTTATAAACCTAGTGCTCTAATATCAAGCATGTCAGGACCCAAGCTTAAGGCCTAGACGTGACACAGTGAATGGGAACTCGAAGGAACCCCAAACAAGTCTCTTAGCATATCATTCACACATCCTTGATCACGGAAGCAAAATAAACATTAACAAGTGATATTAATAAAAAGGGAAGCGGGACTAAGGAAAGCTTTTCATGCCAACATAAATGTAATAAGAGTCAAACTCGATACATAGAATACCATATTATCAAACAACATCTCTACATTGAATGGAGCGGGGGCCAAGACAATTCCCGAGCTCACCCTCAAGTGATAAGTATCCAAAAAGTACTAAAGTCTCAACATAGGATGAAGGAAAATAGATAATGTCCTCGGAGTTGAGGACTCACCAAAAGCTTTCTTCAAATGAACCGAACTAGCCACTAGGAGGAGGACAATCAATAGGAGCTCCGGTCCCTACATGGTGATATCATGTAGGCATAGAGTATGCGTTATTACTTGGAATATACTAACTATACGGGGTGCAATGCAACAAAGACATAAGCCGTAATGTTCAAAATGCATAAATATAAACAATGGATGTAATTTCAATATGACATGTATGATCAATGCTTGTAATAAAACATGCATGTAAAACATTCAACTTGTATAATGTAACATACGTATATGGGAGGAGACCTTAACTGACATATAAGACCAAGCGAGCTACTAATTGGAATTCTGAAGCATGAAACCCCCTCGAAAAGGTGTGGTCTACTTGCCAAGGTAAATCATACTTGACCCCACTTGAGGGGAAACATGAACTAGATGGATCCACTAATAAAGCTCATTTAGGGAAATAATATAATCCTATGTTGGCTCATACTGTAGAGACTAAAGACTTAATATAAGGACCCCTTGAGTCGAGCCCCCACCTTAAACCTCAATCGGTGCTAATTTTAATCCCATGGAATACTTGAAATTAACATAAGTTTAATCATAATATGCATAACTTGTAAGAGACATGATAACATGACATGAGTAGCTCATTCACATGCTTGACATCTACTAGTGAGCTTAACTTGAACATGATGGTAAAATAGTAATCATGCTTGATCCCTCAACTTGACATGAATGGCTCACAAGAGGGTAGAAATGTAGAATAAGGGCTCAACATATTACTTTCAAATCATAGAAGCTTTACATGAGTTTAATACATGCTTGGGAGCCTATAATTTTCATGAAAATACTGGACTTGTAAATTGTGCAATAGCCTTTCAACAACCTAAGAATACTGGTCATGTAAATTCATACCATAGTCTCTCATCAACATCAAGAATCCTTGTCAAGTAATTACTTTTTTGTCACGGGTCTTCTAAAATTTGAGGGCTACCCTTTCCCCACTCAATTTTGCCCCTTGAACAAGAATATGAAGTTGAATTTTCAAAATCATGCACTAATTTTGAGATATTTAAAAAATACACGTATGGGGCACTCCGAAGCACGTGAGGGGTATTAATTCTGACTCAAAATGGATAAGAAATCACAACTCGAAGTTTTCAAAGATATATTCAAAATACAAACAACAAATAAAGATTTTTACCTCAAACGGCGTGCCTAAATCAATTTCCAACACTTCGATGATGTTTCTCTCGGAAAAACATACAAGTTAACATTTTGAATTGCCCATATCTGATAAAACATTAGAGAGAAATCGTAATTCAAATTTTTGCTTGATTCTTGGCCGTTTCTTGAAATTGGATACATATATATCCAGTCTTAATGGACCTGCCACATGTCACCTCCCCAGTAGGCCATGTCGGCTCCGTCTCTTTTAATTTTCAGCAATTGCTCAAACTTAATTTCAATGCTCTGGTCTCATTCGGAGTCCAAAAAAATACAATCCTGTATGAAATCTAATTGAAAAAGGCATTCTGGACTCAACGGTGTAGTTGAAATTCCCACCAGAGGTCGTTTCATTTCAATCTGAGTCCCATTTTCCAATAACGAAGTTTATCGAAGGGGCCAAAATGCACCAGGGAGCCTCCAGAACTGAACTAAAGGTCCTCCTACACCAAACTCGACGTTCCCGATCCAATGGTGTGGTCAAAATTTCTGTTTGAGGCACGTTTACCAAGGACGTTGACTAAAGTCTGTTAGACCCCGTAAATTAACTTGATTAAAAAGAGTCGTCGAATTTTATTTTTTTGCGAAACATTGCATAATCTCCA
>JAPFFP010109967.1:0-18748 GCA_026153255.1 Solanum medicagineum
TTGAAAATAAGCGAGAAGAAGTGGAGAAGAACTAGGGACAATATACTCTTATTTGTTGTTGTTTTTTGTTGTGTTATAGCTACATGTATAAGTTACGTGTTGGGGGTAATATGTGTGAAAAAAGCTTCGATAAAGTTACCATAGGTTGTTGATGTTATTTGATTAATGTTGGTATAGCATCCTTAATTTTGTAATGAATTAGATGCAGTCACTTTTATAATGAACTTTGACTTGATCCATTAATGTAATGTAGTTTGTTTTGTAGTTTGTGTAAGTAATGTCTTGTGTTGTTTCATCAAATATGGGTTGTGTTAACTGCATAATATAAAGGCTATAAATTAGAAGGATAACTACATGATATAGATACTATACGAAGTGGTTACAACTACATCATTGTTTCAAAAATATAACAGAAACATAGTCACAACTGTATAATTGCATAACTGTTTCAAAAATATAGTCACAACAGCTTGTTTGTTTTGTCTCAACTGCACACTACTACAAAATAGATAAATCAGTCTTCTTCATTTACTGGAAAGTTGATGAACTTGTTTGACTTAAATGATTCATTTTTTAGCATTGGACCTTGTCTTCATTCTTTTGTGCTCTCTCATTTCTTGAAGTCCTTGTTGAATTACAGCAGCCTTTTCTTTCCATTTCAGACCTGATCATGGTTTGTGATGCCCAAGATGTCCAGTTACTATAGATGAGTACAAAGGCATTCCAGGCTAGTTTCAAAAACAAGTTAGCATTAAATATTGTTTGATAAGTTCAAAAGAATTGATTACATTGTGAATTGTAAAACCAATTTCTGTCTGTAGTATTCCCATTTCAACCATTCTTGGTCTTTTAAAAGGTGTCCCTCTTCCCCTTCTAGTGATACCAGGAACTTTAGCACCTGTATTAGTCCCTCTCCCCCTTCCAATGACATTAGACACACTAGCAGCAACAGTTCTTCCTCTTGTAGTGATAGCAGACACAGTAGCAGCAACCCCTCCTCCTTTTCCAATGAGAATAGTCCCTCTCCCTCTTTCAGTGACATAAGAATAAGTAGGAGTAACAGTCCCCTTTCCCCTTCCCCTTTCATTAGCAACATCAGTAGCACTAGCCTATATCATAAGTAATTAAGTGAAAAGAAAAAAATTGATTAGCTATAAAATATCTATATAAGTATTACCTGTTTTGTAGAACCTCTTGGTCGACCTATTCTTTTGTTTGTGGTTGAATTTGATTGATTTTGTGCTGTAGAAGAACCACCACTTGATCTTCTTGAACTTGTCCCTCTTAAGCTCCATGTCCCTCTTCCTACATTAGGTTGATTCAAATGACAACCCCTCTTGTTGTGACCCTTTAGATGACAAAGGCTCCAGGTCATGTCAACACCTTTTTTGGATAATTTTCCTGTCTTGTTGTCATTTTGCTCCTTCCTTCTACACTTTTTAGGACTTCCTGGCAATACTCTTGTTACAGGTGGTATAACAGAAGGATTGGTTGATTGTGGCCATATTTGCATATTGGTAACTGGCTGAATTAAGTGACTAAGTCTTGAGGTAAGTCTTTTTGGTATACCAATGTGTAACATAGTCAATGGGCTCCAATCTTCTAAAATCAAGTGCAGCTATAACATGACAACAAGGTATACCTTTTAGCATCCAAGATCTACAAGTACAAGTATTGTTATTCAAATTCACTACAAATGTATTACCCAAACTGTCCTTTACCTCAAAACCAAACTCACCATTCCATTCTAGGTTACACTTCATGGACTTTGTTGTGTTTTCTTGCAACACTTTTAGGGCCATTGGAGAAATATGAGTTATCCATGTATCAGAAAACTCCCTCAGTTGACCTATTCTTCTCATTACCTTAACCCTTATTTCTTCAAGCATGATGATAGTTTTGTGCCTTGGCCCCAAAATCCAAGAATTGAAGCTTTCTGCCATGTTATTTTCAACACTATCACAACAGCTATGAAATTGGAAGTATACTCTATACCACCTTTTTGTGTTATACCACAGTAGGTCCTGACATATATTCTTCCCTAGATTCTCCATATAATCCAGATTTCTCTTCAGTTCCTGCTCATATGTGGATTTGGCACATTTCCAAAAGTAATTTCTTCTTTCAACACCTCTACAAACTTTGAACCAGTTGGCTAGAATGTGTCTTACACACATTCTTTGTTTAGTATTTGGCAGAATATCTTTAATAACTTTATCAAGACCTTTTATCAAAACTGAAAGAAATTAGACAACATACTTAAGTATTCATAATATAGTTATAACATGTAGATTCAACTAATGAATAAAAAGGAAATAAAATACTTTTCGCATATCAGTGATAATGGTCAATTCAGATCCATCTCCAAGCTCAAGATCATCTCTTAAAATCTTCACAAACCATCTCTAAGTGAATGTGTTTTCAACTTCAACCATAGCCTATGTTATAGGTAGCATATGGTTATTGTCATCCTTCCAAACAACCACAAGTAATTGGCCTTTGGAAACCCCTTTCAAAAAGCAACCATCCAAAAAAATACACCTTCTACAACAAGCTTTCAATGCCTTCTTCAAAGCATCAAAGCAGATGTAAAATGGTTGAAACCTTTTCCTTCTACCCTCATCAGTTCCTTCACTAAGCCTCACCACATATGTGCTACCTGAATTTGTCCTTAAGGGCTCATCTCTATAACCCAAAATTCTTTTAAAGTCCTTCATATTATCACCCATAATTTTTTCAACACAATATTTCTAGCTTTTCTTGCTACTGTCCTCCCAACATACACCTCCAACTCTTTTTTTTACTAAAGCTTGCAATGAAAAACTCTAATGCCTGGTTCAGAAATTATTTTTTCCTTGGAGTGTTCTAACAAGTACTTTGAATTGACAAGTTTATTTTTTGTTGTGCCATTACATTTGTGCCCTGGATTGTAATTCTTTGCCTTGAAATCACCTGTTCTTGAATCATTACTCCTAAACAGCAATCATGGACAACCAGCGGTACACTTAACCCTCACCCTAGTTGATTCATTAACATACTTATCCAATTCAACATGTTCCTGAACATCATATCTAATAATGGCCTCCCTAAACTGCTTAACACTTCCAAAAGCAAGGCTAGTCTCTTAAACTATTGACTGACAATTAGGATCAAACAAAACTATTTTTATTTGTTTTTGCTCTTCTTTCTTTTTTCTCTTTTCTTATAGGTTGTTCAACCTCACCTTCCTCATCAACGTCTTTATCTGTATCTATTTCAAAGCTAACAGCCTCATCTACTCATCTCCACCTATGTTATTCTCTAAAGTATTTTGTTTCTTGGATAAATATTTATCATATCCTAAATCTACTCCCTTTTTTCCTAAATTAACATCTTCAGATCTAGGGGCCTTTTCTTTTCTCTTTTTTATTTTGGTAGCTCTTTTCTCTTTCCTAAGAAGTCTAACCTCCTCATGGACATAGCTATTATATTCTTCATCTTGATCTACACAGTGTTAATCTTCACTATCCTCAGTTTCACTTTCCTAATAAGATTCAACACTTGGAATATCAGATGCCAATCCAGAAATAGATGCACCCAACCCCTCCCCAACAGGTTATTGAGGTTGTGCCCTCTGCCCAACTTGTTTAGGTTGTGCAGGCTCAGTAGGTTGCAGGGGCTGTGCAACCTCACCAACTTGTTCAGTAGGTTGCTGGGGTTGTGCAACCTCACCAACTTGTTCAGTAGGTTGCTAGGGCTGTACAACCTCACCAACTTGTTTAGGTTGTGTAGTCTCAATAGGTTGTAGGGCTATGCAGTCTCAGCGGTGTAGTAATGCTATGCAAACTCTTCAAGCCTTAAAGCTTCACTACCCTCAAAGGTGTGACTAGATTCTTTTTCAAAGACAGGGTTATATTTATCATCCACATCTTTTACATATTCAATGGAAGGGACCACATCAGGTTCTTCAATTAAATGAGACACATAAAGTTCAATAATTTGTCCATTTTTTAAATTGAGGTACAATACCCATAATATCTCTGTCCTTTTTAACTTCTACAAGGTGACGAGCTCTAGGTGGTCTAATATACACAATACAAGCATTACAAATTATACCCAATTTCCTTAATATACCAATAAACTGAAAATAGGATAATTTATCAACATTTACATCAAGACAATCGGTGACAATACCTCCAACATATTTAATTCGAGATTTTTGTTGTAATTTTCCACCGTGGTGAAACCTCAAGGCAATGTGCACATCCATTCCACATTGCAAAGATCACAACAAAGAAACATTTTATCAGCTTTTTAGTGACCTAAAACTCAACCAAAACTAAAAAAAAAAATGGAAAACCCTAAAATCTAATTCGAAGTATCCATTGCTAACCTGATAAGTTCTATTTTCATTATTAAAAATCAAAAATTTTGTGAACCAAATGCTTGCTTCAAAATCGCCTGAGATAGAAGTATAGATTAGAAGAAGGAATTTGGAATTTGGGTGAAATGTCGATTAGAGGCTTTAGGGGTATTTGTTATAAACGGGTCGGGTTTTTATTTGGGAACGGGTGGGTTGTTTATTTTTATTTCATTAATTACGTGGACCAATGAAAGGGCGCGTCGTTTTGCAACACCCTCTCCTCAACTGGGCTGGTGTAGATAAGGTGGGTAAAAATAGTTTGAAGTTGTTAAGGGGTATATAAACGCCCGTGTAGTTTAGGTATTAAAGTAAGTTGTGCTGCCAAGTATTGGGGGGGGGGGATTTTATGACTTTTCTCTTTAGTATTCTCCCTATTCCATGAAGTTAATGGTGAATCAGCTGCATCATTAACATCTCCTTGAGACATAAACAATATTAGCAATACCAAAAATTTAAAACTTAATTAGTCGTTATCTAAAAGAACAAAGGAGGGAAAAATAATCCTGTCAAAATTTGATCGTTTATGATCTCTACAAAAAGTAACCTTATCTCTTAAATTTGACTTGGTTCTATTACCTTTCGGTAAAGACTGTCAAATTAGTAATCTATCCAACAGCAAATGATTGTTACAAAAATGATCTTAAGCTACACGTGAAATGTGAAGGATACAGAACTCTAGAAGCTAGTACATACAGTGCAATGGATCAAAAGTGTGCAATGGATAATGAGTTGGCAAATCGAGAAACACACATTTAACTTCAATTGCAATGTATCAACAGTGTGCTTACCTGAAAACCAAATTAAGCTGGCATTTGATGGTCAAGGTATGATTGTTCTACTTCTGTATGAAGAGCTGGAAATCATAATTTTGGAGTTCTTCCACTTGTGTTTCCCGGATATCTTTGGCTGATTCAACAAGTGATTTTGTGCATGGTATAACCTCAATTGATTTTAGAGTCGGTATGTCAGCAAAGCTAGAAGAGATCTCCTCAAGATATTACAATCTTCTCAATCTTCTTAACACCAAGTGCTCAAGGAATGGAAAAGCACAGAAAGTACAATAAGCTTTCTGGGATGCAGTTGAATTTGAAAGAATCAACTATCCCAAGGATCCTGAATCCATGTTATATAAGTTGGAAGAACAGATCCGGAAAACTAAGCTAGAAATCAAAGCTAAATACTCTTTTCCCAAAACATCACTGACACTTTCTTCCAATGTTGCAACTCCCGAAGTTGTAAACAGATTCGTTGATACTATTGTAATGAATCTCACTGATTTACAAAGGATAGCTACTAGTCATACTTGGTCTAAATTATCTTCTAGGCAATGAATAGAAGAGTTTGTAAAGGAGTTGAAGTTAATGAGAAATTTTGTCTACTTTATTTTAGGCAGATGTACGGATCCTCAAAGCCAACATACGTTTTTCACTGATTTTTTATTTGTGGCTGGTCATGCAACAATCATTTCCTTGTTGAATGTTTCAAATAACTGGAATTGGAATGTAAATGACTTGATTTCAGTCAAAATAAATTCTTCACTTGCAGACATTCAAAAGAGGATTCTGCAACCATGTATCCGCAAGATCTATATTGATGTTCTAAAAGCTATAAAATCAGGATGTCATCCAAATATCCAAGATGAGCATGCTACTGATTGTAGAGCTGGAAATGTCAATAAGATTTTCAATTTCTAAATCCATTATAATAATGCTAATTTCACTCAACACATATCTTTACCCGCTTTAATCCAAGTTATTATTCATATGCCAATTACACAGTTGCAATTGCCAAGCCTAAAATTTTATAACAAGATTGTTATTTCTGCTATCACCTCATGCTATCATTAGCAAAACAAAAGAAAAATGTGATGATCAGCCAGAAAATCGTTTTACCTTTTTGCCTAAATCAAGAAGTTCAGAAAGCAATTTAACACAGAATATTAGAAAATAATTATATATATATTGTTTGAATTTAGTAATTTTAAACTTCAGATACGTAGAGTGTACTAAAATGTCCTTTAATTTCATGATATTAAATATGTCATGTGAAAAAATAGTATCAAAGATTTGCCAAATATAAATTATCGATTAAAAAAGATAAAATAAATAAATTAAAACGAATGGATAAATATCTGTACATTTCTTGGCATTTCAGTGAACCTCAATCAAGTATAGAATTTGTTCGTCCATATACAGCCTTATGCTAGGAAATTTTAACCATTTCATTGCTATATTCTATGATAAATGGGGGAAAAAAAGATTACAGTCGCTATATACATAAAAAGTATCTAAATACGCCCAGATAGATTTATCTCGAGCTATATGGAGTCAAAATTATGTGGAATTTATTCTAAATATATTGTATTTAAGTGGCTTCGCATATATTTGGGATGTATGACTATCTCACTCGTTTCTCTCTCCGTCTTGCTTGCCTCTCTCCTTGTTTTAGTATATTTAAGAGCAAAAATATATGTATCTAACTCCTTATTTGGATGGTTATTACCCATCGTATTGTGTTATTGTTAGTTTAGATACAATATTCGTTTTGATAGTTATTTAAATTCCATTATGTCGTATTGTTTAAAATCATCTTTAGGTAATGACGAAAGGATTTATTTTGTGTAACAACCGATTTGGTATTCTTGCGTCGTTATTTTAATACCTTCTTCTCATTTTTTTACTTTATTTATTATTTAATAATTCTATTTTATAACTTGTCCTATCTTTTTATGTATCTATTATATACGCTACAATTTCGTGTAGGTTTATCATTCAAATTATGGATGCATGACATTATATCATGACAGAGGACGATACAATCTATTCAAATTATTATATTCATCAAAACAATACAGAACGATACGATATAATACAATACAATACCATACAACACAATAGAATACACTATGAAACAATGCATAACAACCATCCAAACAATCAAAGTGTTAGTGTATCTTCCTTAAATATATGATAGAAAACTCTTAATTATTAGTAATAATATATGTAATTAATTGAATATAAAGATAGAATTAGTATATATAATATAGATATATATTTAAAATAAAATAGTTTAGTTTCTTCTTAAAACTCTTGATCTAATATTATTTTGGGTCTACTCGTGCTCATTTCATGCGTAGCATCCCATTATTGAGTTGTGAAGCTCTGAAAGCTGAGGAACATATCTAGGAATTGAAAATCCGTACAAAGTAAAACCATTTTTGACTCTATCGGCATGCCTAAATTCCATTTATTGACAAGCTTTTTCAAATGAGGAATGTCTAAATATCTCCCTCTAGACAAACTCTCATATGAAGAAGACATCACTCTTCTTCTTCTTCTTCTTCTTTTTTTTTTTTTTTTTTTTTTTTTTTTTTTTTTAACAAATTTGTGATAACAGCTAGAAGTTGAATTAGTAGGATAGTGTGCTAGGGAATTTATGGTCTTTTCGGCTTAATACATTGTAGAAACAAGTCAACTTTTTACTAAACAAGTGAACACTAAATGCATTAAGATTAATTAATCATACTTGACTCATCTTCCACCAAATGTTTCATTTTCTTGACTCATCTTCCACCAAATGCTCCTAAACTATTATTATTATTAACAAATAATAATAGCCCTTTCAATATTCATGAGATGTTTGTCATTTGGTTTATTATATATGCTAGTCAATTATGAATACATTAATAATAGTTATTTAGTCGTACATGTACCCAACGGGTGGGATAGTGATCACTATTCAACTCTTGTAAGATTCGATGGAAAAGTACACAAAGTTTCTTTATGTTGAGATGCCTGACATATAGACAAGCAAACGCAATATAATGGGCAACTTAATTCGGCTTGCAACTTGTTGAGATTAACTTAGTTAATGATGTTTAGACTTCAGTTCTCATTGAATAAACAACATAACTAATCCGAGACAGTGTGTTGGAGCATCATTGATTTACTGTGTATGAAGACCTCAAAACCAGACTGCCTTATCATCTATTCAACTAGCATTTCCTTGATTATCATGGCTGACTCGGCGAGTAGTTTCTTTGCATGACTTTACCTCTATATATATATAGACGTCATTCTTAGAAATATTAAATTGCCATATTTTTTTGACTGATTTTTAAACTTAATTTTGGTAACAAATTTGTAGGAATCTCATTTCTTTTTTCCTCCTAAATTGACATGCAATATGTTGTATTTATAACTTGCTAACCTATATTGTTATAATAGCAGGTGACATTGTCTTGCCATTTGCTGATGCGATTCCATGGGAAGATATTGGATTGTTCATAGCGGAGAAGGATGTTCCATATTTGGACAACATTCTCACTTCTGTTCCACCACAAGAAATACTGAGGAGGCAGAGATTGCTTGTCAATCCTTCAATGAAACAGGCAATGTTATTTCTACAACCTGCTCAACAAGGTGATGCTTTAATTTCCACCAAATCTTGAATGGAGTTTCTCGTAAATTACCCCATCATCACAAAACCATATACGGAGACTACGTCTTAAACTTGACTGCTGGTCAAGTTGGTGATCTAAAACCTTGGTAGGATCAAGCCGCACCTCCAGATTTTCTCATTTTTCCACTTGATTAGTTAACTTCCTTTTTGCTTGTAATGTAGTATATTCATTTATTCTATGTTAAGGTCTAGACACAAAAGAACGATTTCATGCATTAAATAATGTTATGATATATATGATACCATTTGAGGCTAGGCCCTTAAAATAGCTTTTGAGTGTTATATCAAATTATTGTTTGCTCCCTTGGTGACTCGCACCCAACAACCATAAGGTTGGAAGTGGCAAGCCTCTCTACTCAACCAAACATCAATTTCCTCCTCTTCAAGTTTCGCTTACACATTTGGTAGTACACATTCTCTAGTTGACGAGGGAAAGAGCAGTCCCACATACCCTCTTGACTAGGGAAGAACTAGTTAGGATGAGAACTTTACTGGTGAACTCAGCTACTCGAGTTCCATTATTTTAAATTTCCAAGGGAAACTAAAAAATAAAAGTAGAATTGTGTTTAAAGCAAAGGACACAAAAAACCACACATACAGGAGGATTATAAAATGTATATAGACATTATTCTTAGTAATGTACATAGTCATAATTAGCTAGCACATCTTTAAGAATCCTTCGCAATTACTAGCAGATCTTTAGGAATCCCTCTTTATTTTCTTTCCTAAATTAGCACCTAATGTATTGTATTTATATCTTGCTTACTTATTGGAATGGAGAATCATCTTTTATTCGAATACATAGTATTAGAGCCTATAGGCTCTTTGATCCTGTTTTGGCTTTTCTAAAAAGGTAACTCGATATTCTTTTGTTGTCTTAGAGAAACAACCTCAAATTTTGAATTGATCACTTTCAAAGTGGTCAGTTTGTGTTACTGCTACAATAAGAGGAGATAGATACCTTTTCTAGCAAGAATAAACTTCTTTGGGGTATAAGGCAAGAGGCATGCACCACCTGCATCTCTCATCTGTATGTCACACACCAGATCCTGCTCCATTAGAATCTTTCGAGATTCAACATCTATATCATGACCCAAGCCTAGGGCCTAGACGTGATCGGCAAATGGGGAACCCGAAGGAACCCCAAATAAGCCTCATAGCATATCATTACACATTCTTGGTCGCGGAAGCAATTAAAATGACAATAAGAGATAAGTATAAACAAGGGGAATTGGGACTAAGGGCAAACTTCCATATCATAAGCATCAAGAAACAAGAGAATCAAGGCTCATAGCATAGATACATAATATGTCCAACAACACCTCTACTATATAGATAAAAGCGGGGGCCAAGACAAGCAACCGGGCTCACCTTATAGTCAAATACATAAGTAAAAGAAGGATAGTCTTAGAACATAGAAAGAGATCATAAGCAACGTCCCCAGAATGGAGGACTCACCAACAAGATTGAGTGAAACCGTACTAGCCATGTGGGTGGAGATGCTCAAATGGGGCACCGGTTCCTACAATGTGATATCACAAGGCATAGAGTATACGTCAGTACGTTGGAATGTACTAAGTATGTGAGATATAATGCAACAAGAGATAAGCAACATAATCAAAATGCATAATCATAGCAAGAGATAGTATATTAGCAACATGGCATGCAAGAACAATGTTTGTAGTAAAACATGCTTGAAAATAATCATACTTGCATAACTTGCTTAACACAATAAAAGGACATGATTAGATCATCCAAATACCTTGTACTAGAGGGTGAGGGATATAGGATGAGTCATAACCCCTTCGAGTAGGTAATGGGTAGTACATGAGGCTAAAGAGATAGTATAGTTCATTACCCCTACATGTAAATAAGAGATAATGAATAGCACATTAGGGTAGAAGGTAGTATAGGTCATAACCCCTACATGTGTGCGTATGAGGGTAATACATACTACATAGTTCATAACCTCTTCAAATGAATATATTGCATAACTCCAAATCATATATGAGGGTAAGGAGTACAACAGAGTTCATAACCCCTATTTGTGGATATGAGTAAATAAGTAGCATCGATTAGTATATGAGGGTAAGGTGTACAACATAGTTCATAACCCCTACATGTAGGAATTGGCCTTGCACTAGGGTAAAGCCTATAGCATAGTTCATAATCCCTTCTAGTAGGGTTCACAATCGACAAGAGCATAAACCTTGGCATAAGAACCTAATAGCTCATCAACAACTCCCAAGAACACAACAACATTAAGAGCCCAACAATTCACTTGCAATACCATAGGTGCTTTACATGATTTAAACACGCATATATACATCCCTTGCATCATCATTTAATCATCATATAGTCGTTTAACTCATAAGACATGCATTGGACCGCCAATTTCTCAAGAACCCTTAACTGAACACTTTATCAAACACTTGGCCGGTATGTAGTGATAGTGTAAAACCATGCAATTCAAGAGTGAAATCATACAAGAAAATTCATTTAAAACCATCATTAGATACTTGCTAAGACCTTCAAGCAATATACATCAAAATCCTTCATCAAATCTCACATTAGATCTTAGATTCATAGCTGAAAAAATACTAAAACAAGCATACTTTCATGAAACCCCAACATAGTGTATAGTGAAATTCATAATAATTAAGACCCATGAGTAAATCAACTTTAAATCATGCAATTTTGAGTAAAAGGAAGTTTAGGCATCATGGGTAAAAGGAACCCATGCAAGAAACCCACATACCTTAGCTTTTGGAGAAACCTTGAAGAAGATTGGATATGGAGACTTGAAGCTTGAATGATAACCTTAGAATCCGGAGAGGTTCTTGGCACTTGAATTTTGAGAGAACCATAAGACTAAGTGTTTGAGAGAGTATAGGGGAATGTCTTGGGTGATATGAGGGTGAAATAAGCCTATGTATAGGTGTTTTCTCGTGTTGGAAACTTAATCCCAAGACTTAAAAGTCTTGGACCGAGTTAAAAAAACTTGTCAGGAATAACACTGGGGCGCGTTGTGCCCCAAACGCTCTAACCTTATTGTTTTCGTGAAACTTAGAAAATCAAAATTATGAATCGTTCGCTCTAAAATCAGGGTTAGACCCTTTTTCCCCCTTAATTTGATCACTTGAACAAGAATATGAAGTTAAATTTCTGAAACAACGAACGGATTTTAGATATATGGAAATTACGAATCCGGACACATCCGAGGCACATTTTCAGGCACTTTACGGTCGTTACAATATCTCCCCCTTGGGAACATTCGGCCCCGAATGTCAAAGAAACATATATGAGAAGAGTAATCATGAACAAATCAGCCTCAACAAGAATGCAACAATACATTTAAAACACCATTTTCAAAACATCAACATAAGTGTCAAAAATAGTCATGAACTTGTTAGCATAAACATGGATGCATGCAAATAACATAGGGGATAAAACATAATGGTTGGAATCATCAATGGACATGACATGTTATCATAAGCTTGAATAGGGATGAAAGCGATACGGATATTGTTTCTCCATGCCCACTCCCCAAGAGACACTTTCGACAAGACGAACCTTCTAAAGAACCTCAACGAACATCACATCCTTATCAATCGACTTCTTCCACCCTTCTATCCAATGCCTCCACCGGGACCACTTCCTAAGTCAACTTATTCTTCACAACACCCATAACCTCAAGGAGTTCTATAGCACTAGAGTCATCAACACATCCCCTCAACCTAGCAGATGAACAACAGGACAAACCATCACCATACCCATAGGCAACCCCTATTTGTATGCAACCTTACCAATCTTCCTCTACACTCAATAAGGACTCATGACCAACACTCCTTTGTCAACCTAACCACACCTAGTTCACTTGGTACCATGAAACTCCATCTTCCCCTTAGGAGATAACCTCTACTCAACCATCCCTTACTAAGACCTCCAACTCTATCAAGACAGGGATCAAAGCATTACTTAACTGAACCTCTTAAACCATAGAAGATTCAAAACCATCAAAGCGACTACACCACAACTCTCAACCTCTTCCAACCTAACCAACCAATGAACTCCTCCAACCACCTTCTTGCCACCCGAAGGTCTCCACTTTCCTTAATTACCAAGCAACCTCACCTCCTCCGAATACACAACATCACCCTCAAATGATTCACAAGCTCTTCCTCACTTCCGGAAGCAATCAACACATCATCACTAAGGACCACCACAAACATAACAAGGTAGGGATTAAAGACCCTATTCATGAGACCTATAGACATGACTGGTGCACAAGTCAAACCAAAAGACACCACCCCAAAGTCAACATACCAGAAAGGACATTCAATAGTTCATTGGTCACCGGAAACAACTCAATAGAAATAACTTAGGCTCAATACCCCTAAGTCTTACAAGATGATAAATGCAATCCCTTGGGGATCAATTGTCCCCCAAAACAAGAAATGGACTTACCCTTTCACTACTACTCAAGGACGGGTTATTCGGGAATTGGAACCTAATTTTACGGGTCCTACCATCAATGGAGACACAACATGCATGTAACTAATCCATCCCAAGTATAATCATCAAAATCCACCACATCTAATCCAACACAACCATAAATCAAGTCGTAAATGCAACATGACCACGGAGCAATTTCCATATACCTTTCTAGCAACAAAAGACTCACTAATATGATAGACACCAAAAGTCCACATAACAATCAGGAACACACATGAAGCCCACTAGCAACAAAAAGGAAACTTCAACATACCGGTAGCAACATTGAGCACCTCATCCACCCCCTGCCCCCTTTGAAGAGCATAGAAACGATTATGTCGTAGAGCACCTCCTTGATCTACATAACAACCTTGGTCCCCTTGATTCACATGACTACCTTGACCTTGATGATGGCCCTCCTTGCCTTTCTTCCGGACATAACTACAATCAATGAGCTTATGACCTATTTTCCCACACCCGTAACATGCTCTTGAATTCTTTAAGCATTTTCCAGTGATGATGCATCTGACATTTTGGAAATTTTGGAAAACTCATTCTACCATCGCCTCCTTGGAACCTTGGTCTATCCATCCCTTCCATAGCAAGCCTCTTGTTTGGAGCACTAGAAGACCTTTGGCCTTGAAACTCGATACCATGTTGGAATCGGTCATCGTCAAACTGATCCCTCTCGGACTCTCCAATCCTCTTCTTCCTAAGCTTCTCACCCTCAAGTTGTTCAGCAACAACCATGAGGCGGAACAACTCCATGTCATTAATCAACATAGCGGACTGGCATTCTTCAGTAACCAAGTCAGAGACACTCACCACGAACTTGTTCATTCTATCCCTTGGGTCGGTAACCAAGTGAGGAGAATCTTAGAAAGTTGGTTGAACTTGAGAGCATACTCTCTCAAACTCATTGATCCTTTCTTCAAATTCATGAACTCCACCATCTTGGCCTCCCTAAGCTCAAGAGGGAAGAATCAATTAAGAAAGGTCGCCTTGAACTCTTCCCATAGAATTACATTGTTGACTCCCTTCTCCTCCCTCCATTTATTGTACCATACTTGTGCTACCCCTTTGAGTTGGTAGGCCGCCAACTCCGCCTCATCTTCCGACCTCAAAGCCATGATAGCCAATACCTTGTAGACCTCATCAATACACTCTTGTGGGTCCTCATCCACCTTTGAGCCATAGAACTCTGGTGGGTTCATGCTCATGAAGTCTCTCACCTGAGATCTCGGTGTAGGGGCATGAGGGGCTTGGGCTCCTTGATGTACTTGATAGGCCATATCTTGATCTAGCAAGGTGAAAACATCCTAAAGCTCACCATGAGTTGGTTGTCCCTTGGGAACACTCTTCTTTCTCTTGTGTTAGGCATGATCAACTAGCATGGCAAAGAACAATTGTTAGGGCAATAGGACTTACTTCAACTCCATAGCACGACTTAGAACACGACGAAGGGAAAAATCTCCTAAAACGTCTGATATCCTCCTACTCACAGTTATGATGCACAACACAACCATAAATAAAACTCTAATCAACGCGGTGTGTTGGACTCCGAGGATCTAACAACCTAGTGCTCTGATAACATCAAGCCTCAAAGCTTATAATTACACATCCTTGGTCGCGAAAAATTAAAATGACAATAAGAGATAAGTATAAGCAAGGGGAAATGGGACTAAGGGTAAACTTTCATATCTTAAGCATCAAGAAACAAGAGATTAAATGCTCCGCATAGATACATAACATGTCCAACAACACCTTTACTACATAGATAAGAGCCGGAGCCAAGACAAGCAACTGGGCTCACCCTCATAGTCAATATACATAAGTAAAAGAAATATAGTCTTAAAACATAGCAAGAGATCATAAGTAACATCCCCGTAATGTTGGACTCACCAACAAGCATGAGTGAAATCATACTAGCCACGTGGGTGGAGATGCTCAAGCGGGGCTCCGTTTCCTACATGATAATATCATGTAGGCATAGAGTATGCGTTGGTGCATTGGAATGTATTAAGTATGTGGGGTGCAATGCAACAAGAGATAGGAAACATAATCAGAATGCATAATTATAACAAGAGACAGTATATTAGAAACATGGCATGCATGAACAATGCGTGTAGTAAAACATGCTTGAAAATAATCATACTGGCATAACTTGCTTAACACAATCAGAGGACATGATTAGATCATCCAAATATCTTATACTAAAGGGTGAGGAATATACCATTCATCATAACCCCTTCTAGTAGGTAATGGGTATTACATGGGGTAAAGAGATGGCATAGTTCATAACCCTTACATGTAAACAAGAAATAATGAATAGCACATGAGGGTAGAAGGTATCATAGGTCATAACCCTTACATGTGTGCATATGAGGGTGAGGCTTATTACATAGTTCAAAACCCCTTCATAGGGGTATATTTCATAAGCCCAAATCATACATGAGGGTAAGGAGTACAACATAGTTCATAACCGCTATGTGTGAATATGAGTAAAATGAGTCGCATGGATTCGTACATGAGGGTAAGGTTTACAAAATAGTTCATAACCCCAACATGTAGGAATTGACCTTGCACTAGAGGTTAAAGCCTATAGCATAGTTCATAACCCCTTCTAGTAGGCTTCATAACTGACAAGAGCATAAACCTTGGCATAAGAACCCAATAGTTCATCAACAACTCCCAAGTCAACAACATGAGAGCCCAACAATTCACTTGCAATAGCATAGGGGCTTTACATAATTTAAACAAACATATATACATCCCTTTCATCATTATTTCATCCTCATATATTCATTCAACTCATAAGACATGCATTAAACCATCAACTCCTCAAGAACCCTAAATCGGACACTTCATCAAACACTTGGCGGGTGTGTAGTGCTTGTGTAAAACCATACAATTCAAGAGTGAAATCATGCAAGAAATACTTGGTAACACCCTCAAACAATATACATTAAAATCACTCATAAAATCTCACATTAGATCTTAGATTCATAGCTCAAAACATACTAAAACAACCATACTTTCATGAAAATCCAACATAATGTGCAGTGAAATTCATAATAATTAACACCCACGAGTAAATTATCTTAACATCATGCAATTTTGAGTAAAAGAAAGTTTGGATATCATGGGTGAAACGAACCCATGGAAGAAACCCACATACCTTAACTTTTGGAGAAACATTGAAGAAGATTGGAGATGGAGACATGAAGCTTGAAAGATAACCATAGAATCTCAAGAGGGTCTTGGCACTTGAATTTTGTGAGAAATATAAGACTAAGCGTTTGAGAGAGTATTGGGGAATGTCTTGGGTGATATGAGGGTGAAATAAAGCTATGTATAGTTATTTTTTTGTATGGGAACACTTAGGCACTTAATAGTCTTGGACCGAATTGAAAAAGCTGGACAGGAATAGCACTGCAACGCACGCTCTAACCTCATTGTTTCTTCAAACTTGGAAAATCGAAATTGTGAATCAATCATTCGCTGTAAAATCGGGTTTAGAACCTTTGCCCCCTAAATTTGACCTCCTGAACAAGAATATGAAGTCGGATTTCTGAAATAGTGCACAGATTTGGAGATATATGGAAATTACAATTTTGTATACTTTCGTGGCACATTTTTGGCTGATTTTTGGGGTCGTTACATTCTAGTGTCATCTAGTCTATTTCAACATACCCCAAGATTTTTTTAGGTGTTGATACATTGTTTGGAGAATACTTATTCACTTCCAAGTTTCCTATATTTATGAAAACTACTTCCAGGATCATATTTTCTCTTAGCTTCAACGATCTGGTTTTCTATTTGGTGCTGTTGTGTCGACTTCTGTTCAATATTGTTTAATTGTGTTTTGCGGATGTTGTTCTTGATTTTGAGCATTTGATACAATTATTTTGCTGGGTGAATTGGCTTCTAATTTTACTTGGAATCTAATACTATTGGGGATCTTTTGAAGCTTGACTATTCTTAAGTTCTTCATTGAGGAGGAAGTATAGCTACAAATCAGAAGGGTGAGAAATTTTTGTTTTGGTGGGTGAGTTCACACAATTCTCTCAGTATCAGGAATCTCTTAAATAATTCATATCAGTTACTACCCTTGTTAATTCAAGAAAAGCATGTTTGGTCTCCTCTTTGAACAACTGGGTGATTGATTCAGGTGCTATATATCATATGATAGGTAATCCTAGTATATTTTCTACCTTTCGATCAGACAAAGCACCCTCTCTTGTCACAGTAGCCGATGGGTCAACATGTAACATTGTGGGATCTAGGACAGTCAAAACAACCTTCTCTATTACCCTATCATCTATATTAAATCCACTAAAGTTGGCTTTCAATTTTATTTCTGTGATTAAATTTAATAGAGTTATTAATTGTTATATTTCCTTTTTTCCTGATCATTGCTTGTTTTGTGATCTTGCAACGTATACGGTTATTGGTCAAGTACATGTAAATGATGATCTATATATCCTTGATGAATATGAGTTTAGGTTTGTTGCCTGGTCAAGTGCCATCTATGCCTTTGAAGCATATTGTTGATTGGGACATCTTTCTTTAACTTTGTTAAAGAAGCTTTGTCCCCAGTTTCAAAATGTTCCTTCTTTGGAGTGTGAATCATGCCAATTTGCAAAACATCACTGCATCACATTAGCTCCAAGGGTTAATAATCAAGTTGGGTCAGCTTTTAAGTTAATTCATTATGATGTTTGGGGACCATGTCCAGTTGTTTCTAAATCTGGATAAGTACATTAGTTCCAAAGATCAATATGTGAGTTGGGTCAGCTTTTAAGTTAATTCATTATGATGTTTGGAGACCATGTCCAGTTGTTTCTAAAGCTGGATAAGTATTTTATCACTTTGTGGATGTTTTGTTTTGTTTGACTTGGATTTATTTTATGAAAAGTTGCTTTGAAGTGTTTACTTACTTTTGTGGTAAAGTCAAAATTCAATTCACTGCTTCAGTGCCTTTTTTAAGAAGTGATAATGCAAAAGAATATATATTAGAGTTGTTTCAGTCCTACATGAGACACATTGTATTCTCCATCAATCATCATACACCTTCTCAAAATGGAGTTGCTGAGAGAAAGAATAGGCATTTACTTGAGACAGCATGAGCACTTTTGTTCAAAATGAAAGTTCATAAACAATTTTTGGTTGATGTAGTCTCTACATCTTGTTTTCTGATTAATTGCATGCCAACAACAGTGCTTATTGGTAATACACCTTATAATGTTCTTTTTCTAAACAAGATATTATTCTCGGTGGAACCAAAAGTATTTGGAAGCACGTGTTATGTTCAAGATGTACGACCATCTATTACTAAGTTGGACCCTAAGGCGTTGAAGTGTGTTTTCCTGGGTTATTCTCGTCTTCAAA
>JAPFFP010109978.1:0-18747 GCA_026153255.1 Solanum medicagineum
AGAGGTAGCTATTGATATCCGGCTAACCCTCTTGTTCCTATTTTCTTCTGTACTTGTTCTATTTGAGAAGAAGGACAGTCGGACTTGTATTTATTTGTTTCTGAATTTCTAGTGGCTTGTACACGTGACAACCTGTTCTTGGGTGGGATTTAAGTTATGTAAAAAAAATTTCATCTTTTGAAATATTTATTTTTAAAGAGCTTCCGCACATTATATTTATTATCCTTTTTGAATTAAGGCCGACTTGTTCTGGTGGGATTGAGCAAGTGCCTTCACGCAAAATTTTCGGATCGTGACAAATTTGAAGTAAATGTACATTACAATTAAATTTTTAATAAATACAAAATCGTGTCATATTTTTTTAAACTCTCTAAATAAAAAAGTGAGACATAAATTGAAACATGAGGTGTAATAGAATATATTATTATGATGCTAATAATATACAATCTAGTACTAACAGAGAACAAATATTTATCAGATGTTAGAGCTTTGGCTACTCAATTTTAATTGAAATGTATTTTTCGTGTGATTGATTAACAATATAGTTATGTACTTTTTTTTAAATATACGTTTCTATATTTGTCAGGTGTAACCGTGTAAGTATAATATATGATTGAGATTTTTTTTTTAAAAAAAATCGAAGTCATAATTTTTGTGTATTTCTCACAATAAAATTAAAGTTGAACAAATCATGAGTACTAGTTTTCATACCAAAAAATATTGAAATTAATAAACTTAAAAATATCAATTCATGTTAAATTAATTTAGTATGATAACGATATTTTTATCTTGATTCTCATTATTTGCCTTTCTCTTTGTGTAAATATTATTAATCAATGAATTAATCCACCTTTTTTTTAAACCATTAACGGTGTTTAACGTAAAGTGTTGGCTTTTAAAAGCTAGAAAATACTATTCAAGATAAATAAAACGAATGTCTAAATCACTTGATCATATATGTTCCTGGATATTATATTATATTATTCCATGCTAATGATGACATCAAAAAGTTTGCACTTTTAACCTCGTACCCTAACTTGCAGTCAACTACTGTTCTTTTGTTTTAATTTATTTATCTAAATATGACATAATTTTTTTAAAAAATAATTAAATTTTATAAGTTTAAATTAAAATATATGAAATAAATTAAATATATTACAAATACACATTATGTATTGGATTTAAGTAAAATGTGAATTGAAAAATGAGAAATGAGAAATGAGAATTGGGGAAAGAAGAAAATGTGCGGCAACTAAGTAGGGAAAATGAAGAATCATTTCTTTCTCATCAGTAGAATAGAGGGAAATTTTGTCCTTATATTAGAAGCACTTTTTTTTAACTCTTAAAGAGTCAAGTAGAGCAGACCCCTTCACGCAGTTGTCGTTGTTGTTCGCTCGGTTCGGACTTTGTCAAATGATGTGATCAATCTCAAAAATTCATTTAATCAATCTCATCAGATTTCCTTTTTCTCAATATTAAAATTTGTAAATTATTTAATAATAAAATTAATTTGTGGAATTAGTTTTACTGAGTTTCAAAATTCACGCATAAAATTTCGGACAGACATCATCTTTCCCAAAAAAACAAGTGAATACGCACCCATTACTGGCTATAAATAGAGAGACTTTCTCTCAGTTTTCGATATTAATTTTCTTTTTCTTCTGCGTACATTTTTTTACACATAAAATTAAATTTACTTGTAAATTCATTGTTGATTTTTGCATTTGTTGAAGTTACAAAAGTTTGATGTATCCTTAACTCTGTAATAATTTATTTATTTTATTTAGAGAGAAAATAATCTACTAGAAGACAGTGCATCTTCTTTTTTAAAAAAAAAGCAGAAACAGTAGTAGCATTTAAAGTCAAAATTGCAAAGGCCAAAGCATGTATTGATTTATCATGCATGTTTTATAACAAGAAAAGGAACAGAATCATTGAGAGGTAATTGGTGGAGCAGTAAAAAGGTTTTGTATATTGGACTTATTGTGATAGTGGTAAGATTATCTGTGTATATATTATCGGAACAAGCTAGAGATAAGGTTTATGTATATATTTTTATTTTTTAAAAAAATTTTACTTATGAAATTTCACTGAATATAATGTTGTTATTATATACAGGTTGGTCAGAGGATTAAGCTTTTAATTACTTAATTATATTTATATCTTTATATATTTAAGGGAAAGGATAAAAAATACACTCAAATTATTTGAAATGGAACAAATATATTCTTCCTTTAGGTTTTGACTCAAAAATAAAATTCTGTTCTGGCTCAAAAATACCCCTTTCTCTAATGAAAACAAAAAAATGGCCAAAAATACTCCTTAACTATTAAAAATGGAGCAAAAATGTTCTTTGTTAGTTTTTGACTAAAAAATATCCCTCCTTTAAAATTTTAAAATTATTACTTAAAATATTCCTATTCCATTAAAAATCAAACCTAATCCATCTTCAGTTCAATTTTTGACAAATTTTGAGTAGTACAGATTTTTACTACATTAAAAAAAAAAGATTTGTTTATAGTTGCAATTAAATTTTTCTTGAAAATGATAACTTATGTTGATTGTGTCACATTGTTAACATGAGCACATTAACTTTTATACAAGCTCCGTAGGTTCCGAAAATTTGTATATTTGGATCCTATTGAACTCGAGAAACTAATTCAAGGAAGAGATAACGATTATAACGAGGATGAATCATTATCATCATTCAAAGATCAACTTTTCAAGACGTTTGCAAGTGAAATTATAATCCCTTTTGACATAAAACGACTAGTCTCGAGCCTATTATCAGAGGAGAACTCTTGGGTCCCTAAATGGAGTTCCACGTGAACTGATCATGTGGCGTTTTTATCTACATAACATATATGGTGTCATTTTTGTTAGAGATTTTTTTTTTTCAAAATTTCAAGGGATGATGATGAAGACTGTTAATTCCTATCACTTTCGAATAGGAGACAATATGATGATGATGAAGACTATTAATTCCTGTCACTTTCTCTGTAAAGTTTCAAGTAGCATGGAACCACAAGCTCTCGCCATTGAAAATTGACACGGACTCACAAGCAATTCTCCACATGTTTAGAAATGGTAACCTCAAGTATGATTATATTATTTGTCAATGCAGGTACCTAATGGATGCACGGGACCAAGTGGTGCTGCGGCACGTGTATGGGGAGGTAAATCAAGTCGCTGATGTCCTAGCTAAAGAAGGTGCAAAGCAACAGGATCTTGGTAACACTAAGATTTTTGTAACTTTCACATCGTTTGTAGAAAAATAATTTAATGACGACTATTCTGGACATTGCTATGTATGCAGGGTTTGCAAAAATATTTTATCCTATGTGGGTCAGGATATGACTCGGCTAAACTTCAATATGGCCAACATTAGAAGCCAAGACACTGTGTTTGACAATTAAGTTATCTATGCACATCTGGTTAACCTTTAAAAAAAACACACACATAAATAATTTTTTTTTAAAAAAATATAGAGAGAGTAGTAGCATTTAAAGTCAAAATTGCAATAGGCCAAAGCACGCATTGATTTATCATGCATGGTTTATTTCATAAAAGTCTAAATAATTACAATATATAGATAAACATTACTTGCATACTGAACATGAAAGATCTGATTTATGATTTATTATAAATGTTATTTTAGTTATAATTGATCATAAAACATATTGTTATTATGTTTATGAACACTTTTAACGAAATTTCTAACATCACCATTGCTGCCTGATAAAAGATACAGAAGTTCTGCCTGAAATGACAAAGCATGTTAGCAAATTTACCTTTACACAAACTAGACGGGAAGTGAAATAAATCGACAATAAATTATCCATGTTGCATGATACATTTAATGAAGAAAAATACATTTTTCTTTTCCATGATAAATTATATGTGCAATTGGGTTTTGTTTACAATTTATCTTAGCTCATCATATACCTTTTTGTTTTACTTTTAGAGCTCGTTTGGCTTAGTTTAAAAGCTGATCAAATTTGTTTTTAAGTTCTATTTAACTTATAAAAGTGTTTGGCAATTTTCAAAATAACTTAGAAAAGTTAAAATTTGCTTAAAATAAGTTAAAAGTTAAAAACAGCACCCCCCCAATTTTTTATTTTTTAATTTAAAAGTTGTTATAATTTGACCAAAAAAATTACCTTTTTACCCTAAATATTTTTTCATATTCTCAAAAATATCCTTAACTAAAGTAATCCTAACTACTCTCCCTTCTCATTATTTCAATTCAAATCACAACCCAACACTCTTCTTCTCATTATTTCAATTCAAATCACAACCCAACACTCTTCTTTTCATTATTTCAATTCAAATCACAACCCAACACTCTTCTCGCCGCGCTCTCTCTTGACAAAAGCTTGAGTTCTCTTCCTCCGCTGTCATTGATGTAAGTTTCACTATTTATTTTATTTTTCATTAGTTTTTATTGCAAAATTGTTACTACTCCGACTTTTCTTCTTGTTTAAAGAATTGGGTATTGCAAAAATTTCATCTCAAAATTGTGTATATAAAATTTACTTAAATAATAAGTTTATATTGATATTGAACTAAAATATAAATTTATTTTACTTTATTTTATTTTTATAGACGGGAAAAATCTTAAAGTAATTAATTTTTATAGTGTTAACAGTTTGAAAAGTATTTCAGAAATTTTGAATTAAAAAGATTCTTAACAATACTTATATACCAAACACATCAACAACTTTTTTTCAACTTTTTTTCAGCTTCAGCACTTTTATCCAAACATATAATTGATTATTTTTCAAATAAATTTTAGCACTTTAAAAAATGCTTCTTAAGTACTTTTTAAAAGCTATTTTCTTTTTCAGCTAGGCCAAATGGGCTCTTATTCTTTTTTTTACATTTCTTTTATAAAGAATTAAATCTGCTTCCTTAAATATTATTTCGACCCCTTTGAACATTACTACTGGAATCTGGTAACAAATAATACTGAAGCAGATCTGCTTCACTTGAGAGAATGAGCATTGAACCTGCCTAACTGTCCATACAGCAACTACTAGTTTTTGATGGGCACACAAACTACAATACGGAATTTCTTTTACAAAAGACTATGCTCTACTGCCAAGTTTTTGGTTTTTTTGAACAAGAACAATTGTCCAGAGAAGGGGTGAAGAATCATACATTGTGCCTTACCAGCAACAATAACCTATTTTGGTTTACTCGAACTAACTTTGAAGAGGTTAACCAGATGAAGTCACCTCTTCTTGATCCTGGCAGGCCAACAATTTTAAACCGAACCCCACAAACAATAACTACATATTGAATAATGGATACAGTACTACTTACTCCTTCGGCCTCTCTTGAACTTCACTCATTCCCCAAGTTAAGTGACCCGTCCTTCATTAGTTTCACACTCAGACTATTAAATCTCCCTCTTGAGTAATGTCGAGAAGCCTTTCTCCAATCTGTCCCAGTTTTCATCATGGCTGCAAATTCATCATAGCTGATGCGCCCATCCTGCAAAAATGTGAAGATAAAAAAGAAATCATGCCTCCTCTGTATTCATGTTTAGTTGTAGAGAATTTGTGTGCTGGTCTTTTTACCTTGTCTGTATCAACTTCCTGGAAAATATCATTAGCAACAGTGGTACAGTTATCTGATCCATCCTCCATCAATGCATCCCGAAGCTCATCTGGTTCAATATAACCATTGCCATCCTTGTCGAAGAAGGAGAAAGCTCTGTGCAGGTGTTCATCATTTGCCATCCTTTGAAGATGGAGTGAAATGGCAATAAATTCCCCATAGTCCAGAGTCCCTTTCCCGTTAGTGTCAATCTGTTAGAAATGAACCTACCTTATTAACATCGGTGGCATTGCCACTTAATTTTCTTTTATCAGTTTGCTAAACATTCTCCATTGTTTCTTTTCACTTATTCTATTAATTTTCTTTTATCAGTATGTCCACATTTAACTGCATTTCAATTATAACGCCAGCAACGAACCTACCTTATTAACATTGGTGGCATTGCCGCTTAATTTTCTTTTATCACTTTGCTAAACATTCTCCAATGTTTCTTTTCACTTATTCTATCAAAGGGATAAAGGATAAGGCAAAACTTGTTTTATATGTAGTATGTCCACATTTAACTGCATTTCAATTATAACGCCAGCAATGAACTATAAGAGGACAGCATAATTATCTTCACCAGTAAATACATCAAAGTAGAATCGATTTTGTCGATCTTTATATTCAAGCAATGCCAATTTGGTAATCCATGTGGGGAAATCAACTAATTCAGAGACAGGAAAGTGATGGTCATCCATTACTCTAGTGACATAAGTCAACTTTTGTTCATTTACGAGTTAAACTCCCAAACTATAGATAAGGTAACACAGTACTAATTCTTTTCCACTTCTTTATACTAGAAAAGGTTGGCAAACAGATTAAAGTCTTAAAACAAGTATTCTAGTTCAAGAGGCAACATACACTTTATAACATTCACATGTGAGATGATAAAGATTGCAGATATTATCTGCCTATCAACATCATAAGCGCGCTCAAGTATTTTGTTAATCTAGGAAAAAACTGGGGCAGTAAAACTCAAATGGTTTTTCATCAAAGAACAGGCAGGTGTACTCACAGCTTCAATAAGCATCATGATTTCAGAATCAGACAGCTGTGAATTGACTTTTTGAAGTCCAGCTTTTAGTTCTTCGACAGAAACTATACCATCATTATCAGTATCTATCTTGTTAAACATTTCTTTAAGGTCTTCAACTTCTTCATTGGACAAGAAATCAGCAATGACCTGCATTCAATAGTGCACCTTTTAGTGTTCCTACAAGCATAAATGTTTAGTTCAAAAATATTGTATGCGTATTAAACTAACCCTCAGAGCTTTCCTCTTGAACCTATTCATCAAGGCAAACTGCTTAAGTCTTGACTTGACCATATCTCCAAGAGGAACATTTGGAGCCTTCTTAGCATTTTGAAGCCAAGGATGTTCTACAAGATAGAATGTTCATTACAGAACATACAAGAAAATCACCTTCAAGCTTCGATATGGAGGTACCCAGATAATATTTAAAGTGCATGCATGTTGTCTGAACAGTTCAGAGCATGAATAGAAGGTTGTGTCCTGTGTTGAGGCAATAGTTTTCTAAAAGATCATGACAAGCACTTTGAGCATAAACAGAATGTGCAACAACTTACCAAGTACTTGTTTTGCAGTCAGTCGTAGCTTTGGATCTGGCTCCAGCATTTGACGTACAAGATTCTTAGCACTGTCTGAAATACTTGGCCATGGCTCACGCTTGAAATCTATTGCCCCTCGTAAGATAGCCTGTGCAACTCCTTGTTCAGATTCTGTAACAAAGGAGTGCCTTAAATTAAATGAGAAAGGTGTTTAAGAACGTATAGATGAAATGATTAGTTATAGGAAGTGAATTTACCGGCCCAAAATGGCGGAACCCCACATAACAAAATATATAAAATGACTCCTGCACTCCAAATATCTATTTCTGGTCCATAGTTCCGCTTAAGCACCTCTGGAGCCATATAATAAGGGCTTCCTACTATTTCAGAAAATTTCTCACCTAAAAACAACAGAACTTTCAAGATTAAACATGATTCGTGTGTTAAAGAAATAACAACTTAACCAAAATGTTAAATGAAAAATGCCTACAATATTCATAGTTTCAGTAGAAAAAACAACTCAACTATGGAACCAAACAATGGGTGCAACCACACTAGTCATTTTAATCAATAGAGAAAGAGAAGCAACTTAATATCGACGTAATATCAAAGTTAGATTAGCTTTAGGAGGAAACTAAGTAGGCTTTTGAACATCAGCTGAGTAATATTTGAAAAAACAAAGTAGTATTTGAAGTTATAATTGAAAAATTATAGTTGGAAATTGAAGTTGTGTTTGGACATGCATTTCACTAGAAAAAAATCATTCTAATGTGTAACCAAATCTTGTTTTGAAAATAACTTTCGAAAAAAAAGGAAAAATATTCATGTCAAGTGGGCCCTAAGAAAGTATGTTAGAGGATGTTTTACACAAGGAGACACTAAATTGCTTCAAGAAATATGAAGTCCTAAGCCACGCAGCGAACTAATAGGAAAGATGTCCTCAAACCTTCTGTATTTCGAAGGAGAGAAAAAAAACTTCATCCTAAAATTTAGTTAGTAATTTAGACCCTTGCTACTCAAATATTAAGAAAACAAAATATAAAGTAAAGAGAATATCATAAAGATAAACAAGCTAAAAAAAGAAACTAGAATCTTTTAGAAAACTACTCATTTAAGAGACGCGACAAACTACTATCTTCCAAAAGGATTATATTACTATTTGCAAGCTGGAATCTTGTCTGCAATCTTATCCTCCCACCCCCAACCCCGCAACACCCACCCACCAAGTAAGTTTCTTCATCAATACTTGCATGTATCCCATGTATAGGTGTCCATGATGCATTGGGAATAGAATATGGCAATTCATTCATCGCCAATTGTGCAAGCACGGGGCTCATTATATGGCAAATCATGTCATTACCAATTGCTCGATCACATCCTATAGGTCATTTATTTGTAGTGGTTCAACCATAATCAGAGAACAGAACTAGACGAGAATAAAGAACAATAACATTTTTCACTTCTTAATTTTTGCAAATGTTTGTGCAGCGACCCTTCAAATTTTCTTAGGTTCTTCTTCATCAAAAAAAAAAAAACCCTTGGTTCAAAGCGCTTGTTTGGCCATGGATAGTATTCACTTTTTTCCGGTAATCTATTCTGGGGTATTGTTTGGACATAAAATTGTTACAATTTTTGGGGATTCAACTTGAACACTAGAATTTGAAAAAACCCAAGAATTTGATTTCACAATTCAAAAACAACTCCAATTTGCTTTCATGTACAAATATAATTTTCTACTTGAAAACAAATACTACTTTTTTAAAGTTTTCACAATTTTTATGTCTAAACACCCACAAAGACTTTGAAGAGAGCTAACGAATATTTAAAATATCATTTTGTGTGTCAAGTGAGTCTACAGACTGGTACAATACTACTTGGACATGATAATAAGTGTACAATGTATATTGGAAGTAATTTAAGTTCTAAGGAAAGCCACATAGCCAAGTCAAGTTGGAAACTACACAAAGCACTAAACTTTCACGGATAAGGCCTGACTTCAAATTATCACTACTTCCAATATACAATATATAATGAGTTAGGCTCTAGATAATATATCAACATAATCCAACACCGCAAATCATTCTTCATTGAGACATTCCAACAAAAAGTTATGGCCATGTCATTGGAATGTATTCATTAAGGTACAAACTGCAAGGCGTGAGGTACAATTCATGCAAGCAACTAGGCCTATATAATTGCAGTTTCGGACAACATCATCTTTTGTAGAAATTTTTAGTTGGGTTTTGGAGCTAAAGGTGGAGATTAAGCTTGGGAATTTGTCTACCAGGTTCCTGAGATTGAGCTTGGGAAAATGTTTCAAGCTAGACCTCCAACTTTAGCTCCAAACCCTAACTCAAAATTTCGCTGGAATGATGTTGCCTAAAACTGCATTAATATAGGCCCAATTGCTGGTGTTTCGTGTTGTGCAGTTTGAACCTTGATGAAAACATCTTAATATAGCGGTCATGATTTTGTTTAGGAATGCCCAACTAATGCACGGTTTGTGATGTTGGATACTAAACGCAAAGAGCTTTTTGATATATTGCCCCAAGCATAACTCGATATATTAGGATAGTGATTGCTTGGAATTTGGCCTTATGCACGCTTGTATGAAAATTTAATTTGTCATGTAGTTCTAACTTGACTTGGCCCTACGGCTCTCGTTAGACCCTAAAGAACTTCCAGTATATGTTGTACCCTGATTATGACATCCAAGTAATATTTTACTAATTTGTAGCCAAAATTGGCGTGCAAACTGATATTTTAAATATTTGTTTGTGTACTTTAATGTATTAGAACCTAACAAATTTTCAAGGTCTTTATGGTTTGCCCCATCACAGAAAATTGTTGTTCAATGCATTGGACGAGGATTCTCCAGAATAACCAAGCATCAGAAGAATGTCAAAATTCAAATGAAGGTGTGAAGGTACAAGAACAACAAAAAACCAGTGAAATCCCACTAAATGGGAACAAGGGAGTTAGAGTGTAAGCAGACCTTACCACTATCTCAAGGAGGTAGAGAGGCTGTTTTGACCACCTCAGGAGCTAATGAAACTATTTTAGTAAAATTTAATTCTCTCAATTACGGGGTGATTGCACTAACATGAGATGCAACCGCATTATAAAGTTAGTCATACGCGTCAATAACTTCTTTGCATTATTCAGAGCTTCCAGGAGTAAAACCGAAGCAAACAAGATTCTTCCAATCATTTTTTTTTAATATAAAACAAGAGGTTCCCTATCATGCACCTAGACAATAGTATGTTTATAATAATTTGGTTAAAGACACTGTAGTTTAGGCTTTTATAATGACTTTGGAGGCACTAGGCAGTATAAGCTTCCCATATCATCATATATGATGGTACAAAAATTAAATAGCCCGTAAAACTATAAGTTGCTAGAAAGTGGTACAAGTCCCATACAGTGAATGAGTTGTTATCTACTTATTATGGTTTTAGTCCATCCTCACCTCTTGAGCTAGCTTACTTTTAGGCCAAGGTCCTTTCTTTTAATGGTATCATATCTAGACCTATTCCTATACTTGGCATACCCAATGTTGGGCTTTGTGTTATGTTGTCCACATTCTAGATTGAGTCTTGGGAGTGCAGAGGAGTGTTAAGTGTTGCATATTGGTGCAGGAAAAAGGTGGTTGTCTCCTCATATGGTCTTGCGTACTCCTCACCAATTGAGTTTGCCTTTGAAGTTGACTTAGGCCCAAGGCTCATTTCTTATTAAAAACGAATTAATAGCAGCAAGTTGGCAAGACTTTGATTCATCTGCATATCCCTTGCATCAAGCAGACAATCAATTAAACAAGGTACATTGAGCGTACACGATTCTAAGCATTTCTCATAAGTTAGAGATAAAGAAAATTTCTACTGAAGTTGGCAAGACTTTGATTCATCTATATGTCCCTTGCATCAAGCAGACAATCAATTACACAAGGTACGCTGAGTGTACACAATTCTTTGATATAGCTTATGTCAAGCATTTCTCGCAAGTTGGAGATTAAGAGACTTTCTTGCGAAGTATTTTCTAAGATTTTTTTGCAACTAACACAACCTATCAACACAAATTGAATAAGAGAAATCACAGAGCTTCAAATTATAATGCACAATATGAAGTGCCCCTGCAAGCCCAATGTTTCATCTGCATGTCCCTTGCATCAAGCAGGGAAGCAATTAAACAAGGTACATTGAGTCTACGCAGTTCTTTGATATAGCTAATGTCAAGCATTTCTAAACCCAATGTTTCATCTCACTGAAAGCCCAAATCTTCTAACGTGATACAATCAATCTCAAGTCTCTAAAGAGCCTCACTTAAATTGAAGAAGCACAATCCTCTATCTTCGTGATAACCAAGTCCAAGCAACCATCCTTCATTTGATTGCTAAAAGTATCCATTCCAACAAAGCATACTATACATACCTTCATTCATTCTTAGATTCCCATTATGCAGACACTAATTTAGCATTCTTTCCCTGCTAAGCTGTTCATTAGTTAGCTTGTTCACATTAGAGTGTAAATGGAGAAGGTTTTTGTTCATAACATCAACTGATTAATAGACATTAAACAACTACTCCTGCCATCTGAATTTATCACACGAAAAGACACGGAATATATGACTCGTGCTCCTTTAGATTCTTTAAGTTCCATGGGTGGTATATCTACCGAGATGTTTGATTGGGCATGAAGTTTAAGAAACTAGAAAGGCTTAACCAAATATATGTAAAGTAACAAAACTACAAAAGTATTCCTTTGAATTAGTGGTGGTGAATGTTCCACATGTCTGTTTTTCTTATATGAGTGGGGGTGAAGGTCCCAACAAGTCATGGTTGCCAAGTTTAAATAGTTCCCAAAAAGAGAGAGGTGCCATTCATTTTTTAATAGACTACAAAGGAAAGTGTATCACATACAATGGACCAGAAGCCCTACCAAATATAAAATAACCAAATAAAACGGGATAGACAGAATACAAGTTTATACAGAATTTCTTCTTACAAGTTTGTATGGATGGTTACTGGTTACACTAGGTTCTGAAGGGTAAACCTTCATGATGATGTCAATACAATAACAACGACTAAAGTCACATAGAACTATCTATGCTTACAAAAAAATACACACATTTCCCTGACACAATAGCTGAACTCATTTGCACTTTAGCACATAGCATCAATACTCAATAGACAACCTCATCAACATTCCCATGAAAAATTATACTAATTCTTTGCTAGGATTTCAGTTTTATAACCTATTCCATTAACCATGAGTCTCTGAGTTAGCACATCATTCATCACAGACATAGAAGACACCAAATGTGACCATCATATGCCAGACCTCCTAACTCACGCAGCCAAAATTGTCAGCTGCAAGCATCGTATTGCAATAACATTTGGTCAAGTTAACCAACAATCCTTTTTCATTTTCACGATACTGTCTCATTGCTTAAAATAATGGATTCTCTTTTCCATCCTCACTTTTCAAAAAGCAACTTCCCGGAGAAAGTATTAACAAGGAATTGAATCCTGAGAGTTATTCTTCGCACCACAGATCAGATCAATAATACTTTCTAGGTCATACTAGTTGACGTAACATTAGAAAATAAAACCTAGAACAAAAGGTTCACTCAGTTACCAACAACAGGTATGACAATTCAAACAACAGAATTTTGTAATTTCACACCAATTGAAGTATCCTACTCACCTGGCTTGAAGAAAATTGACAAGCCAAAATCAATAGCTTTCAAAGGCGAGTTCTCCTTCTTATTTGCATACAAGAAGTTCTCCGGCTTCAAGTCTCTATGGATCACCCCATGCTTATGGCACAGCTGCACCACCTCCATAATTGTCCTCGTAACAGCAACAGCAGCTCGTTCTGTATAATGCCCCCGAGCCACGATCCTATCAAACAGCTCTCCACCCTCACATAACTCCATAACCAAATGCACCGCATTGTCATCCTCACACGCCTCCTTCAAACTCACAATACTCGAATCCCGAGGCAAATGCTTCATAATCGCCACTTCTCTCCTTACATCCTCCACATCCACAGCTGTCCTCAGCTTCCTCTTCGAAATCGACTTGCAAGCTAATAAATCCCTATTGCTACGATCTATACAAAGGTAAGTCACTCCAAATTCACCCCTTCCTAACTCTCTATCAATTATATACTTCTCCTCAACATTCTCCTTTTTCTTATCAGTTAACACACTGATCTGCTTCTGCTTCTGATTCTGCTTGTTGCCGGACTTGTCTTTCCTCCCGTAATCATTACCGGAGTAATTCGACGACTTCACATCTTCTCTAGCTACAGCTGCCGGAGATCTACAACAGTTCCCCATTTGCAATCAAACCCCAATTTCAACCTTGTACACTTACACTGTACATAAATATACACAGTTCAGTTGGAATTGAAGCTAAAAGTTCAGCTAAATCAACAGAAATCCCTCAAATGTGAATGCTTGACTGATATCTGGGAAAGATAAAAGGTGTACGGTAACGGCTCGGAAGCTTTTTGTATTCTTTTTTTGAATTTTCTAATTGGTATAATTATTTTTATGGGAAAGCATCTGACATATATTATTATATATAGAAAGAGAATAAATTAATGGTGAAAATGACATGTATATATTGTTGAGCGTGAAATTTGTCGGCTAACTGAGAACGGGACGGAGAGGAAGCAGAAGAAGAAAGGAAGAAGAGAGGGGTTTTGGGTTTTTGGATGTGTTTGGTGAAAAAAAATTTATGTTTTTCATGAAAAATAATTTTTTATAAATGTGTTTTTTTATTTATTTTTTTGTATTTGATAGGTAAATGTTATCTCGTTTGGTTGAGAGTAAGTTATCCCACAATAAGTTATCTCGGAATAATATCATGTGTATGAAATAACTTATCTCATCACTAAGGGGTCATTTGATTTGGATATGAGTTATGATATGATCAGTTATATTAAAATCAGTTATGCTGAGAGTAGTATAACTTATCTCATCACTAAAGAGTTATTAAGTTTAGATACGAGTTATGATGAGATTATTTATATTGAGATTAGTTATGCTTATAATAGTCATTTCTTGAGAAACTGTTTTTTGATAACCTGGGTCCTAAAAAATTTCGGATACTTCGACTAATTTAATAAGATATCAACCACCTCCTCATCAGTAGCATATATATCAATGTATAATGTAACTTTGTCCACCAAGATTAAGAAAGATAGGAAGAAGCCATTTAATACTTTTGTCTCCACGGTAGATTTTTAAGGAACTTATTTTGTCAAATAAAATATTTTGATATATTTAATATATTTTTAATTTAAGATTATCAGACATAAAAAATTTCTTACTTTTTAAAATCTCATATAAATTCATAATCAGACAAATAAATAAACACCGAAAGCATTCTTATGTTACTATTGGATTTGGAAATTGGATCTATCAAAAAATCCTTTTTATCTTAAAAAAAATATAAAATACATATGCATATATTTATTTATACTCTCTTTGAATTTCACATTAAGCTAGCGATTCTGAATCATAGTTTATATTTTGGTATACAGGAGTCTCTTCCAATAAAAGAAGCTATATAGTGATATGTATTATGTTGTCTCTTTTGCAAACATTCAACACAAAATGGTCAAACTTGTCTAATAGTAAGCAATTATGGCCAGCTTAACTAATTATTTCTCTTTGTAAGTAAGTTGCTTCATCTTAAGCAAAATATTAAATATGATTGGGACATTCTAGCATAACATACAATAATACGATATGGACAAAGACATTTAAAAAGAAAACATAAGTTTTGAACTTTTCTTTCCACTGACAATTTCTTTACTATTAGATTATGGTGATATTATAAATTAATATTTCCTTAATCTCCTTAATTATTTCTTTATCAGCTCATTACAATCCCTTAAAGATGAGCAAAGCGTATACCCGAAGCAAAGGACTTGTTTGGTAATGACTGTGAAATTGTTCTTCTTTTTGTGTTTAATTAGCTTTTAACTTTCGATTGAAAAGAAAAAGGACTTGTAGCACAAGGGTAATCAATTGAGGTTGACCGTCGACCCAAGAAAATGATGGTATGCACTTTTTTTTTTTTCAAGAATGAGATACAATGAATAAAATTTTTTTTTAAGTCAGAGTTATAATTATGAAATTTAAATATGAAAAAGATGATCAGATTCCTACTCATGATGATCCGATTGAGTTGGTGGTCACATTAGCAGAGGCATTGCAATGACAGGTGTCTCAACCAATGGCATTGCTTCTAAATTTTTGGTCTCCCATATGAAGGGAACTTGTTGACAAAGAACATTTAAGTTCTTGCGAATCAAGAGTATCGAACGCAAAAGTCATTAGCTTAAGAATGAACTATTCTCAGAAGCAATAATGGACCTAATCGAGGGATTTATAATAGTTCTGAGGTGTTATTGAGTTTAGTATCTTATGACCTTATTTGTAAATCTATTCCTATGTTTTAAAGGGTAGTAGATCGTTTCTTCTCTTATATTTTTAGATTTGAGTTATTGAGAAGAGGTAGCTGGAGTGTATTGTAGCTAGAGCTAGTCATCAAAGTGTATATCAACTAGAGTTAGTTAATGTAGTGGATAATAGAGTTCTTGCTTATTTGTGGCTAGAGTTAATCACGAGCGTTGTTGAAGTCTATATGAAATAAACTTTGGTATAGTAGACAATAAAGTTATTGCTTTGTGTCTTGTAATAGAGATGTTACAAGGGAAAGGGATTAAGGGTTTAATTCCTATAATTGCTAGAGTTTGTAATATGAAACTTGGCTTGTTGATCATAGCGAAGTTATTGGTGAAATCTCATGAGATAGGTCTTGATTTTTTCACCCTTGAGTAAGGGGGTTTCCACGTGAATATTTGTGTTTTTTACTTTCTATTTCACTGTTTGTTTTCTGTTCATCATAGGTCTCAATCAAAGACCCAAACCCTTAGCTCATGGTGAACTTGTAGAAGTCACCACTTCCTGTTTCAAATCATTTATCTTGCTTCTCTTTTACACGTCTTTTAAAAAATATTAATTAATTTTAAAAATTATTTTGGTCTTAGTTATATCTTAAGATATATTCACTCTTCGGTGACTCTATTTATTCATATGTCATCTCCTCATAATTTAGGTATTTGTAATAATTTTCAAGAACAATTACTTTCTTTGTCAATTTTGAGATATTTATAGATAAAATCGAAAAAAGTACTCTAATTGTACAGTTTTACTCGTGCATATTTGAGTTGACACATTTCTTAAGAAATAATAAGTAGAAGCATAATTTTATTATGTCATCTTTACTATTAATTATAAGTCATCTAAATTTTGAGAAATGGACGGTATTTAGTAATAAGGATAAAATAGATATAAAATGATAAATTCCCTCTCTATTTTCAAAACTAAATAAGTAAAAATGAATATCTATTTTTAGAATAATGAATAATCTAAATAAATGAATGAGTCATTAATTTTATTTTAAATTTCTAAAATCGTAAACAATCTAAAATATCTATTTTAAAAAATAACAACAAATAATTTGAGACAAATAAACATATTTTATACAGTTCTTCACCAAGTTGGGACAAAAGGCTGTCTCATCTTTTGATATGTTGGGTGAAACTTTAACTTTATTTATGTTGTTTTATTGTTCAATAAATCAAGAGATAATTTTAAATATATATAAAAAATTAATTTATAACAAATGTAGTCCATGTTTTATTTACATAAAAAATAGTCTTAAATCAGTGAAATTATCTATGACTATGCAATATACCTTGCCAAAAGTTGTAAAAAGTATATCATGTATGTTACTTCTACATGAACTGTACACTAAATATACATTATGATATACAATATACACTGTCTATACATGCATATACAGCGAAAGACTATTTTTTTAAAAATTATTTTTAGTAAAGCTTCCCTCAGTGTAATTGTCCCAAAAATCAATTCACTGATTTCTACATTTCGATTTTTGCATTTTAATTTTTTTATTTAATTTGTTGAGAGAAAAAAATACTCGTTCCCTTTTTATTACTTGCTCTTTTTTTTTAACTCTCTTTAAAAAAGTATTTAGGAAATTTATATTTAATTTTAGTTAGCTTACGTAGTTATATTTAATAATAAGAGTTATTTTTTTAAAAAAAATCTTTTAATTTGTTAATATAGACAAGTAAATTAGAATACATTTTTAACTCATTATACAAGTTAAAATTTAAACAAAAGGAGTATAATATTATTAAACAGTAAGTTTTACTTTCAAATATAAAAATGACATGACATATTAAAATAACATAAGTAGTAATAATAACAAATGAACGAATTAGGTCAAATATGAGCGGGTTGAAAATAATGCAACATAAAATGAGGAATAATGAGGCACGTTCATGTTTTATATGGATAAAAATGAATTGGATGACAAAATAAGTTGAATATATAAGAGGGATTGATCCATATTTTCATGAGTAAATGATGATCTACTTTAGAATTCAGTATCAAATCGAACTTCAATAATTTGATAGTCGATTGCAAGAAATATTTCATGCTATTGTTTATCCACATTATGTTTGAAGGCAAAGTACAATTCAGTTAGATCTAACTTGACCTAGACCCAACGAACTGACATCAAAATACAAGAAGTATCTTTTAAAGTATCCAAATTGTGTAAAAAGTGTTTATGCAGTTAATGTGATAAAATTAAGCTATGATCCCTATAGTATAAAAATAGTATGCATTAAAATGATTTGAAAAATGTATGCCTCTTTTGGAAAGCAATATGCGTATATATATTCTTGTGGGATGATGACTTAGCACCGAGCGGAGTTGTGAGAGGGGGGCTATTTCCAAGGCTTCAGTATCCAAGTCCCATAACTATGTGCCAAACATAGGTATTTGTTTATGGTAACCCTTATCGAAATGAAAGGCCCGTAAGATACGACTACAATATTTATAATTATTTGATGTTTACTAGGCCTTATAGTGTTTAGTCTAGTAATGTCCTAGACCTGCATTTGCCAAGATCGATAGATTGATATATTTAAATTTGGTGTGACTTGAAGTATTTATGCAATCAATACAAGTTAATTTGGTCATGATAATACTTGAGGTCCTTTTTTTTTTAAATAATATCGATGCTTAGAACTTCAATATAATATCCTAATTCATTTTCATTTCTTAAAAAATATAAGATCACTAAATTGGTTATTAAGTTTTTTCCCCCTCAAAACTAAGTAAAACATTTATTAACTTTTTCTTTTTGACAATTAAATCAGTATTTAAGAATATAAGAAAAAGATTAGTATTCATTTTACTATGATAAACAAATGTAAGTTAATTTTTTTAAAATATATACTAGATTAAAAATTTGAAACTCTAATTCAACAAGTAATTAAGATGCAAAAAGAAAAATGAAACTTCTACTAAGGTATATGAGTTGGAAAGTAATTTGCATAACAAAATCATGTGCTAATAAGGAAAAAATCTTTTATACTAAAGAAACAGTAGGCACAATTTAATATAATACTCCTATAAGAAAATTAAAGCATATAGTTAAGTGTAAAAGTATAATTTTTC
>JAPFFP010110027.1:0-18736 GCA_026153255.1 Solanum medicagineum
CTTCATGATGGGGTTGATGAATGTGGATCTAGTGGGCCTTCTAGCGCAACTTTTCAATAGGGGGAAAGGTGTGGACTATTTGGATATGAATATTCTCGGTGGGCATGATTTGTTCTAGTGGTGGACTATTTGGACAAGTTGTGTATTTATGAAATAAGCTATGACTCCTTGACTTGTAATGTTGTTGTTTTGGCAAGCTTTCCCTTAGCCCCAATACCCCATTCTATTCTATATGTCTTTTATATGCTTCCGCGAACAAGGATGTGTAATGACAAGTTAAGAGGCTTATTTGGGGTTCCTTCGGGTTTCTCATTTGTTGTGTCACGTCTAGGCCCTAGGCATGGGTCGTGACAAACTTGGAATCAGAGCAGTAGGTTGATAGATCCTGGGATTCCAATACACCACGTCGATTAGAGTACTATCCATGGTTGTGAAGCACGCCATGACTATGAATAGGAGGCTATGAGATGTTTTAGGAAATGTTTCCCTTCTTTATGTTCTAAGTCATGCTATAGAGTTGTGATAAGTTTTCCCCCCTAACAACTGTTCTTTGCTGTACTAGATCATGCCGAATACGAGAGGAAGACGTGCCCAATCTCCCAACTAGCAACCTACCAATGGTGAGCTTCGGGATGCCCTTACAATTCTTGCCCAAGTGGTGGCCAACCAAGTCCAACAAGGGGCCCAAGTCCCTCATGCTAATACCTAAGGAGCTAGGGTAAAAAACTTCATGAGGATGAATCCTCCGGTTTTCCATGGGTCAAGGATGGATGAAGATCCACAAGAGTTTATTGATGAAGTCTACAAAATCTTGTTTATCATGGGTGTTGGGCCAAATGAGAAGGCGGAGTTGGCGGTGTACCAACTCAAGAGGGTGACCCAAATTTGGTTTGATCAATGGAAGGGTGAGAAGAATAATGGTTATGTGGTGCTTTGGGAGGAATTCAAATTGACCTTCCTTAATCGGTTCTTCCCTCTTGAGCTTAGGGAAGAAAAGTTGGTTGAGTTTATGAACTTGAAATAAGATGGTATGAGTGTGAGCGAGTATGCCCTCAAATTTAATCAACTTTCAAGGTATGCTCCTCACTTGGTGTCCGATCCTAGGTCAAGGATGAATAAGTTTGTTATGGCGGTGTCCGATTTGCTAAGTGAAGAGTGCTAGTCCGCCTTGCTTATTGGTGGTATGGCTTGTCTCGGTTGATGACATATGTCGAGCAAATGGAAGAAGAAAAGTTGAGAAATAGGAGGGGTCATGAGGCCAAGAGAGCTTGTATTGGTGGCAAGTTTCGTAGGGGTGGTCGATTCCATAAAGGCCAAGGGCCTCCTCATGCTACAAATAGGGGGTTTGCCAATGACTTCCCTAGGACTTAAGGTGTCGGTTGTGTGGCTTCCATTGATATGTGTACTACATGTGGGAAGAGTCATAAGCGCTCATGTTTGAGGGGTTCTAATGTATGTTTTGAGTATGCGGAGCTTGGTCACAAAAGGGTAGATTGTCCAGCAAATCATGGCAAAGTTCGGGGTGCAAATACGGTTCCATTGGGTAGAGATGGTCCTCAAGGTGGTTCCCCAAGGCACAATCAATTCTATGCTATACATAAGAGGCAAGGGGTTGGTGAGGTCCTTGATGATGTTACCAGTATGTTGAAAATCTTTGATCTTGATATATATGCTTTGATTGATCCGGGTGCCACCCTTTCCTTATTTACCCCCTTTGTTGCTAAAACGTTCCATGTTGAGTCGGAGTTGTTGCATGAGACATATGAGGTGTCTACTCCTATTGGTGCATCAATTGTTGCTAGGAGGGTGTACAGAAATTGTCCGGTTTGCTCTTGCATAAAATCCTACCTTGTGATCTTGTTGAATTAGATACGGTTGATTTTGACGTTATTCTTGGGATGGATTGGTTGCATGCATACTATGCTTCTATTGATTGTATAACCCGTAGGGTCAAGTTTCAATTCCCAAATGAACCCGTCCTTGAGTGGGAAAGTCATGATGTGGTAGTAAGGGGTAGGTTCATCTCATGCATTAAAGCCTATAGCTTGATTTCCAAGGGGTGTTTATATCATTTGTGAGAGTCAATGATGTGGAGTCCAAAGTCCCTTCCATTGAGTCGGTTTTGGTTTAAATGAGTTTCTTGATGTCTTCTCAAATGACCTTCCCGGTGTCCCTCCCGAAAGGGAGATAGATTTTGGCATAGATCTCCTTCCCGTACTATATGGCCCCGGCGGAGTTGAAGGAGTTAAAGGAGCAATTGAAATATTTGTTGGAAAAGGGATTTGTTAGACCTAGCCAATCACCTTGGGGTGCACAGGTGTTGTTTGTAAAGAAGAAAGATGGGTCACTTAGAGTGTGCATTGACTACCGGCAACTCAATAGGGTCACTATAAAGAATAAATATCCTCTTCCAAGGATTGATGACTTGTTTGACCATTTGCAAGGGGCTAGTTTTTTTTTTTTTTTAAGATTGATCTTTGGTCCGGGTACTATCAAGTGAGGGTGAGGGAGTGTGATATTCCCAAGATGACCTTCCAGACTAGATATAGGCACTATGAATTTGTGGTGACGTCCTTTAGGTGGACTAATGCACTGGCCATCTTTATGGAACTAATGAATAGGGTCTTCAAACCCTACCTGGATTCCTGTGTTGTGGTCTTCATTGTTCATATTTTGATCTATTCACGTAGTAGAGAAGGGATGGGTCGTTTGAGGATCGTGTTGCAAAGGTTGAGGGAGGAGAGATTATATGCTAAATAAGACAAGTGTGAATTTTGGTTGAAGCAGGTTTCTTTCTTGGGTCATGTGGTGTTGGGGGATGGTTTAAAAGTGGATCCTAAGAAAACCGATGTGATTAGGAATTCGCCTAGACCATTGACCCCGTCGAATAATAGGAGTTTCTTGGGCCTTGCGGGTTACTATAGAAGGTTTGTGAATGGGTTCTCCTCCATTGCTTCCCCTATGAAAAAATTGACTCAAAAGAAGGTTAAGTTTGTGTGGACTGATGAATGTGAGAATAACTTCCAAACATTGAAAGATAGACTTGTGTCCGCTCCTATATTGTCACTACTGGACGGGCTTGAGGGTTCTGTTGTGTATTGTAATGCATCTAGAGTTGGTTCTGGTAGTGTACTAATGCAAAATGGTAAGGTCATAGCCTATGCTTCTACGCAACTCAAAGTGCATGAAAGGAACTACCCTGCCCATGATCTTGAATTAGCCGCTGTGGTGTTTGCTTTAAGATTTGATGTTATTATTTATATCGGCTGTGTGTTGATGTCTTCACCGATCATAAGAGCCTTTAATATGTCTTCACTCAAAAGGATCTCTCTTTTTCAACTTGAGGCAAAGAAGGTGGCTAAAACTCCTTAAGGACTATGACATAAATGTGCATTCCTATCCGGGTAAGGCAAATGTTTCGGCGGATACTTTGAGTTTGGTGTCTATGGGTAGCCTAGCTCATATGAATGGTGGTGATAGGGAGATGGCTAAGGAGGTGCATAGATTGGCCAGATTGGGGGTGAGGTTAGAAGATATGGGTAATGGTGTGGTTGTTGTTAATGGTTCCAAATCTTCTTTTGTTGATGAAGTAATAGCAAAACAAGATCTAGACTCCTCCTTTCTTGAATGGAAGGCCTTGGTGAAAGAGGGAAAAATAGAGGTTTTCTCCCAGGGGAGAGATGGGGCATTTAGATACCAAGGTAGGTTCTGTGTGCCATGTGTTTATGGTTTGAGGGAGAGAATTCTTGATGAAGCCCATAATTCCTTTTATTCTATCCACCCCAGTTCCACCAAAACGTATAGAGACTTGAGGAATGTTTATTTGTGGGGAGGAATAAAGAGAGATATTGCTAAATTTGTTTTTGGTTGCCATAGTTTCAACAAGTCAAAGATGAACATCAAAGGCCGTGTGGCCTAACCCAAGACATAGAGATTCCTACTTGGAAGTGGGAGGTGATTAACATGGACTTTGTGGTTGGGTTTTCCAAGACTAGGAAAGGTTTTGATTCTATATGGGTGGTGGTTGATAGGATGATGAAATCGGCTCACTTTCTACCAGGTAAAACTACATATGGGGATGAAGAGTATGCAAGGTTGTACATCCATGAATTAGTGAGGTTGCATGGGGTTCCTTTATCCACTATATCAGATCGTTGTGCACAATTTACTTCACACTTTTGGAAATCTTTTCAAAGGGGTCTTGGTACCAAAGTTCACTCTAGTACGACCTTCCACCCTCAAATGGATGGCCAAGCCAAAAGGATGATTCAGACACTTGAGGATACGCTTAGGGCTTGTGTATGGGGCTTAAAGGTAGTTGGGATAATCATTTTCCTTTGATTGAGTTTGCCTACAACAATAGCTATCACTCTAGCATTGGTATAACTCTTTTTGAAGCTCTTTCTAGGAGGCATTGTAGATCACCGGTGGGTTGGTTTGAGGTTGGGGAGGTGGCTTTGTTTGAGCTGAATCTGGTTATGGATGCTCTTGAGAAGGTTAACATGATTAGGGAAAGGTTGAGGACAGCCCAAAGTCATCCAAAAATCGTATGCCGATGTAAGAAGAAGAAACCTAGAATTCAAAGTAGGTGATTGGGTTTATTTGAAGGTTTCTCCAATGAAAGGTGTAGTCGTTTTGGTAAAAATAGGAAGTCGATTCCAAGGTATGTTGGTCCTTATGAGGTGATTAATAGGGTTGGCAAGATAGCTTATAAGTTGAAGTTGCCTAGTGAAGTAAATTTGGTTCATCCGGTGTTTCATGTCTCTATGTTGAGAAAAAGTGTTAGTGATCCCAATGCTATTGTGCCTCTTGATGATGTGGGTGTTATTTAGGATAACTTAACCTATGAGGAGGTTCCAGTTTAGGTCTTGGATAGGCAAGTAAAGAGATTAAGGAACATTCGTTAAGGTCCTTTTGAAGAACCAACAAGTTGAAAGTGCTACTTGGCAGGCTGAAGCAGACATGCGAAAATGGTGTCCTTATCTCTTCCACTCCACTCAAGCTTAAGGTACTAATCCTAAGACTCATATGTCATTTCAAGTCCTACATTTCAGCCCCTATGTCATTCATATGTATTCATGTTTAAGTTGGTAAACTTATGATGATTTTACACTTATGTTGAGGATTTGAAAATGGTGTTTTACATGTTATGTTGCATTCTTGTTGGGGCTGATTTGTTCATGATCTCTCTTGTCTTGTACGTCTCTTTGACATTTGGAAATGAATGTTCCCAAGGGAAAGATATTGAAATGACCCCTAAAAGTGCCAAAAAATGTTCCTCGGAATGCCCAAAATTTTAATTTCCATATATCTAAAAAATTCACATATTATTTCAAAAATCCGACTTCATATTTGTGATCAGAGGGTCAAAATTAGGTGAAAAGGGTCTAAACTCGATTTAAGAGCGAAAGAATAGCAATTATAAATTTCTAATGATGAATTCCAGAGAGCTTTTCGCGATGCCTCCGCAACGCGCCTTGGGCACGCTTCAGTACAAAATCTTCTCCGCGACGCAGATATGTGTATTTGCCTTACAGTGTTTTTCAACTACGGTCCAAAATATTCTAAGTGTTGGGCCCAAGTTTTCCAAACGTGTTTTTATCTATACTTAGATAAATTTTTCCCTTGTATCATCCTAAACATTTCCCCAATACTCCCCAAAACACTTATCCATATTTTCACGCCAAATTCCAAGACTCAAAGCCCTCATCCAGATTTAAGGATTCTCTTCAAGCTTCAAGTCTCCATTATCAACCTTCATCAAGAACTTATCCTTTCACCCATGATGTCTAAGCCTCCTTTTTACTAATATTGTATGATTTAAGTTGATTTTACATATGGATCTTGTATATTCAGAAATTTACTGCACCGTGATTTTAGTTCTTGAAAGTGTGGTTGTTGTAGCATGTTTTGAGCTCTAAATCTTAGATCTAATGTTGGATTTAATGAGGGGTTTTGACGTGAATGTCTTAGGGGTGTTGCAAGGTGTGGATTGATGGTTTACTGCAAATTTTCTTGCATGATTTCATCTCTAATTGAATGGTCTTTTAGCCCAATTACCCACCCCCAAGGTGCTTGATAAAATGTTCGGCTAAGATTTCTTAAGGAATTGATGGTCCAAAGCATGAGATATGATATGAATGATGTTATGATGATGAGAGCAGCTTATATGTATGGTTATTCCTATATAAAGTATTTCATTAGAGCCTATGATGAATCCTATATAAGTGTTGCATAGACCATGCCCAACTTTGGGGGTCTAGCGCACGAATAACCTAGATGGGGGTTAGTACTGTTAACCTAGATTATGGTTAGTACTCATCCACCTAAGTGATGGGGTGGAAACATCACTAACCTAGGTGGAGATTAGTACTTGTCAACCTAGATGACGGTTAGTACTCATCTACCTAAGTGATGGGGTGGCAACATCACTAACCTAGATAGGGTTAGTACTCATCAACCTAGATGAGGCTTAGTACTCATCCACTTAAATGATGGGGTGACAACATCACTAAGCTATATGGGGGTCAATTATCATCAACCTAGATGATGGTTAGTACTCATCCACCAGGGTGATTGGGTGGCATCATCATCAACCTAGACGAGGGTTAGTACTCATCCACCTAAGTGATGGGGTGGCGACATCACTAATCCACCAAGGGGTTCATACCTTGGACTAGCTTGGTCTCTTCTACAATATGATATTCTATATGAGCATGGGTTACTAAAGCATGTTTTACTTATGCATTGATCATACATGTCATATTGCTATATCATGCCTATTTCCTATTGTTATGCGTATTGATTATGAAGCTTATCCCTTGTTGCATTGCATCCCACACACTTAGTACATTCAAACATACTAATGCATACTCTTGCCTACATGGTATCACCATGTAGGAACCGGTGCCCAAGTTGATTATCCTTCTCCTCCACATGGTTAGACAGTGCTATTCCAAGCTTGTTGGTGAGTCCTCCATTTTGGGGACCTTAGTTTATGTTTTCCTTTTATCTATGTATTGAGACACTTTCTTATGTTCTATTTGACTATGAGGGTGAGCCTGGTTATTTTGTCTTGGTCCCCGCTCTATCTATGTATTTAGAGGTGTTTGTTGGACAAGTTGTGTATTTATGATATGAGCCATGACTCCTTGTCTTGTAATGTTGCTGTTTTGGCAAGCTTTCCCCTAGCCCCAATTCCCCATTCTATTCTATATGTTTATTATATGCTTCTGCGACCAAGGATGTGTAATGACAGGTTAAGAGGCTTGTTTCAGGTTCCTTCGGGTTCCCCATTCGCCGTTTCACGTCTAGGCCCTAGGTTTGGGTCGTGACACTAGTGGGTCTTCTGATATGGTACTAGTAAAATATGAGAATGGAGAAATCGATTGTTAAGTATGCATATAACTACTAAAGAGTCATTAGTTTTTCTGCCTACCCAGGTATTGAGGTTCAATGTTACAATCACATTACGAAAACCAACTAATGGTTACTAGAAGAGCTTAGGATAAGCATTGTTATACACATTCTTTATAAGAGAAATCATAGTGGTGGATCCTCATATGGTATCCTTGTGTTTGTGTATGAATCTTATTTTAGAGATCTGTTTGGGGACTGATGATGTTATTACAAGCTAGAATGAGCGGATTGCTATTGAAGTCACTGGCTTAAGGACCGATAAGGGTTTTAATAGATTACTTATGTAAAGGCAATTGAGAATTTAGTGCAGGTAGGAATCGGTGAATTCTTTAAACTTCGCTGGACATGGGATTAAAGTATCATATCAATTATAAGATCAATTTTACAGGGTGCCGTGGCTTGTTTATATTACTCATGTTATAGTAATTAGGGCACAAGTGTGTCAAAGAGAATGTTGGGCAAGATTTGATAAGAAATCTAGAAGCATTCAACTCAGGTACTACCAAGACCTATTTGGGAGTTTGTCTAACCAACAACCATCACCTATGAGCCGATGATAGTACAACAAAGTGGTGTCCTTGCCTATCCATCCAATACCATGCCTGTGTAAGGTACACATCAATCACCTTATGTTGGCACCATATTTGTTGAGTTCATGTTAGGCTAACTCTCACTCAACTCGGTGCTCGATACACCTCCCATGACTTAATGCTCATACAACAATCAATCCAATCAATGAATCTCATAAAGAATCTTACCAATCCATCATAATAAAGCCTTTTGACCTATCAACTATCCTATCACATCTTTCAAGAGAAGTTTAGACAATTGTTAAGAGGGCTATCAATTTAGAAAAATAATTTGAGATCGATTTATAAGGACCCGTAGGACCATCCAGTTCTATCAATATTCTCATCATGCTCACATTGCCTTCAGAATTAGCATTCATTATATGTCAAGGCTCTAGACTCATCTCCTAGGTTCATTCATGCAAATCTTTTCTTAAATAACATTTAGGGTTTATGAAATAATATATGATCAGTAAGCTTAGTTGATGATGATCATCAAACATGTAAAAATACATAGAATATATAATTTACAAGAAAACCTTCAAATAAACATACATGGAGACTCAATACTTTCATAATCTTTCTATTACCATGTTTACGAGACAATATAACCTGGGTTTATGTGGTAGTTGATGCATTTCATGTATTCAAGAAGTTTACTCATGAGAACTATCAATCATATAATAGCATGTGAGAATATTCTAGAATTTCAGAAAAAAAATCTCAAGAAAGCATTCATAGAGGCTAAATCTTTACAATTCAATTAACTTGGATTATGGGGCATATGGAAAAACTCTTTCCATGTTTTAGATATCCTTATATACCTAAAGAGAAAAATCTCTTGAAGAATCCTTAAGTTTGCACTTGAATATGTCACGACTCGAACCTAGGGTCCAGGAGTGACATGGCGGTTAGGAACCCGAAAGTCCCCAAATAAGCCCCAAAGTATCCAAATTCACATCATCTGTTCAAAAGCGTATTCAAAAAATAAACACAAAGTTCTAAGGAACGGGAAAGTAGGACTCACGCTATGGGAATATCATAGGGAAAGAGGTTAACATGGATTCACATAACATGTAGCACATAAAGACTAAGGGGCGGGTAAGTATGACTCACTTTATAGAGGCAGTTCAGGACTTAGGATCTTCCACATTTCCACATCAAACATATATATATATATATATCATAATCCTCATGAAAAATCCATAATAGTCATATCCAAAGGATATCCATAACCGTAAGCTCCAAATACAACACATAATACATAGATTTGACAAGAGTCTACAAGATGTCCAATAATGCCTCTACACATAAGATGGGATGGGGTCCAAGACATATACCGTGCTCACCCTCAAAGTGAAAATGAAAAGGGGAAGAACATAAGGTAGATAGTTGGTGGCTTGTCCTTAGAAGATAAGGCTCACCACAACAAATGTCTCAAATCCGATCTAGTCATTGAACGGTGGATGAAAGTAACCTTCGGTCCCTACATGGTGAGATCATGTAGGCAAAAGTATGCATTAGTATGTTTGAATGTACTAAGTATGTAGGGTGCTAAGAATGAGATTTAGAGAACCTGTATTCAATGTTAGATGGCAAGGGCACATAATATAGAAAGAGATATATATAGCAAGGAATGTATTATAACAAGATGCTATGGATTTCATGATGCATAAGATGCAAATGCTCATATATAGTGGGGATGTGACCATAACCGATATCTCAAAATCGTGTGAGCTATTACATGAATTCTCCCAATGTTGACCTCCCATCGAGTGAGAGAAGATTACTTGCCAAAGGCAATCTACACCACACCTTACGACCCGGTCATTTCGTATGTGGTGGCTACCTTCCTTATGACCCGGTCATTTTGAAAGGATTTCCTTATCAAAACATATTATACAATATCATATCATAAATGAATAGTCATCCCTTACGACCTGATCATTTCGGTGATGACTACCATTTCTATGCTGGCACATAGTTCAAGAAAAGGGAGAAAGCCCTTGGGAAAGCCCTAATGCCCCAAAAGAGACAGTAGTCATTTCCAAAACCATTTTAATGCATTCTTAGGCTTAAAAGAAAAACACCATTAATAATAATTCATACTTAGGCTCAAATGCCAAAATCATAGTTCATAGTCATAATACCCATGCATAGGAATAGCTCATTCATATATACAAGATGATACAAACACCCAAAATGCTCACAGAGCCATAATCATAGACATGTGTATGATTACATTCTTGTCATAACCGATATCTTACCAAAATTATATCATAATACATAATTGGGCTTAACCCACGTCATAATTTCTCAAAATTTCCAATGTTCATGAACGCATACACCATGAATGATGTGAGAATAACATGGGTAATTTAGATTCAATCTAAAATTATCAATATAATATGAAACCTAAGTAAAATCATACATAAATCCACATTTAAATCATAGTGTAGGTTATCCGTGCATAAGTCAAGCTTAGAGAGGGACATGCATATTCATAACTTCATAAATCCAACGTAATTTATCATATTATAGTTTAAATCAACTTAAAATCATCAAATAAGTATAACACATACATTAATTTAATTTAATAATCAAGACAACTAAAAACCCAACTTTAAAATAAGTAAAATTCAGGAAACATGCTAGAAAAAGTTTTGGTCTATTTGGTTGTAAGGAACCAAAGATCAAACCCACATACCTTGACCCAATGAAGAAGTTTCAAGTGAAATTTGAAAAAGAATTAAATTTTCCTTGATTCCCAAAGTTTGAATCTACAAGAGTTCTCTAGAATAGATTCTAGAGTGACTTGAGTCTTGAATGAGGGTTTAGAATTAGTGTAGGAGAGGTTTAGGAATGTAAAAGGGGTTTAAAGGTCTTAAAAAACCTTGGGGATGGGTCAGAATATCAAATATACCTCAATAAAAATGCTCCTTTATTTTCCTCGGAACTCCTCACGGCCAGCTTCATGGGTCGTGAAGGTCCCCTGTCTAACCCAGATAGATTTACGAAAAAGGGCATAACATCTTCATCCGAACTCCAAATGAGGTGAAACCGGATGTGTTGGAAAGCAAATTTAAAGGGCTTATATTTTATATGTCATGGGCCACCAAGTTAAAGTTGAACCTTCAATCGGTACTAGTGAAAAAGCTTAGCCAATGGAATTCCTTTGAACTTTGCTTGATGTAGGAGCCTATGATGGCTTTAAACAAAATAAATAAGCTTGTATTGAAGGCGTGAAAGTGAACTTAATTTGAATTTGAAGATCCCATACTTAGAAAATTTTTACTCCGAAAGCCATATGGGAGGCCACATGTGAAGCTCCAAACGAACATTGAGAGTGGCTTTGTCACCTTAATTGGTCCCAAAACCGTGGAATTTTAACCCAAGGCCACCACACGGCCTCTCCATATGGTCCATGAAGTGTCACACGGTCCGTAAGGGTGCAAGTATGGCATGCCTTAGCCAAAATCACCACTTTCAAGGTCCAACATACGATTTTGAGGCCAAGCGTCACCTCACTGGAGGCCAAACGGGCCATGTGAACTCACACGGACTGTGAGGTCTCCCTTGAAGTGTCACCTTGGTCCAAAAACTCTCGAAATCAAAGTTTCCAAGCTACAATGAAGTCGTACAACGTCTGGGTCCTTACATCATCTCCCACTTAGGAGCATTCATCCTCGAATGTGCAAGAACAAGGCTTGAAAGGCTTGACTTAGAACACAAAACATCCAAACACAAGATACAATGCATAACTTATCATTTGAAAACCATAAAGTCATTAAAATCATAGCAAAACGTGTTCAAATAATTTAAAACATCATAAAATAAATCATTTTCATGCACATGTATGCATGTCATATCATGAAACTCAAGAGTGAAAGAATTAGGGCCATTGGGAATAGGAAGAACCTAATACCATAGGCTAGAGTAGATTGGAAAGGATTGAGGTATCGCCGCATCACACTTGATAAGACTTCCCACGTAGCACTTTTAATATGTTGGTCCTTGTTGTAAAGCCTTCTCACTTGCCCAACCAAGATCTCAATCGGAACATCCTCATAAGACAAGTTCTCAACCTCCACACCTTCCAAAGGCACAATAATACAAGGATCACCAATCAACTCCCCCAACATAGACACATGGAAACCAGGGTGGATAGAACTCAAATCTGGAGGCAAATCCAATCTATAAGCCACATTCCAAATCTGCTCAAAAATCTCACAAGTTCCTCCATACCGAGGACTTAGCTTGCCCTTCTTCCTAAAACACATCACACCCTTCATAGGTGAGACCTCCACATATAATCCAATCACCAATACGAAACTTAAGGTTCCTCTTTCCAACATCCACATTAGACTTTTGATGACTTCGAACCATCTTCAACTTTTCCTAACCAATTTCACGCTTTCCATAGCCTCCAGCACTAAATCTGAGCCTATTGAACATCTCATCTAACTCAAACGACCCGACCAAAGACCTACACCTTCTATCATATAAAGCCCAAAATGGTGCCAACTAATGCTAGCATGAAAGCTATTGTTGCGAGCAAACTCAATAAGTGGTAGATGATCACCCCAATTAACCTTGAATTCCAACACACAAGACCTCGACATGTTCCCCCAAAGTTTGAATTATCCTCTCTGCTTGCACAATGGACTGAGAATGAAAAGTGGTATGTACTTCAACTTCATCTTAGGGCCAATCCCCTTTTGAGATGATTTCCAAAAGTGAGTAGTAAGTTGGATACCACAATCCGAATAATAAAGGTAGGCACACGACCCAGTCTAACCAAATCTTAAATATATAACTTTGTATTGTCACTCTTTGTACCCTGGCACCAGTACACTTCTCTCAGACCCTAGTACCTCTTAGTAAATCTAGGATGAATAGAATAATAAGAGTTTTGGGCTTTACTAATGATCATTTCCTTAAGACTATCAATGTCCCAAACATACAACCGATCTTGGTACCGAATTACACCATTCCCCCATGGCAGAAAACCTCTATCTTATTGGTGACCAACCTCTTCAACACAACTAATGATGGGTCTAAGTCTTGCTTAGCCTTAACATCAACAACCACAAAAGATTTGGCCACATTCTGAAATGAACACTGATCACATTCAAACAATACCTCAAAATTTGAGGATAAAGTGATTGTTGTCAAATATGAAACCTAACCCGAGGTTAGAGTCAAATCCCAAGGGAAAACGGTGTTTTGCCACATTGATTCACCAACAATCATTTCAAACATCAATCCACTCTATTCTTAAATAAAGGTGTGGTGGTTGGAAATGGCTTACAAGAAACTAAAACTATACTAACAATGCAAAGAGACAATCAAATTGGAGAGAAACTTGGGAAATTGTGTTCTCCATGATTCACTAACTCAAATACTCCAGATAACACAACCTAAATTGAGACATTTCATACAGGATGGTAACATAGGTTCTTCCAACCCTTGGGCAAAGCTGAATGTCAAATTTCACTGTGGCGCTTGGCCAGCTACCATAGTGTGTCGACTAACCATTACCTATTATCCAAGTCAACCTTGACTTGGTCGGGTTTGGTTGATTAGATGAGAACACATCAATCAAATTCTGTCACCCCTTTCCTTTTCCTATTCATCACTACCTTGATCGAGATCATGACACTAGGTGGGGTTTAATGTTGGCCACCATTAAGCAAGCAAGACATAAAAATGGATAATACATGCAAATACCCAACTCAAGAGGTGCAAATAATCTAGCAATTAAGCTAGCTACTCATGGTTCCGATAATACCCAAGTTGTAGGGTTTAGTTACTCAAATCTTGGGCAACAACACAAATAATGAATGAAATAAACACAGTTGAGAAATTACTAAAGAAAATGAAGAGCAATAAATCACCTTAAGTTTGGATTCATAAGCTTGGAAGATAAATTTGAATTACAAGTTATTCCAATCCCCAAATTGAGTCTACAAGATAAAACCCTAGTTTTATACTCTAAACCCTAAAGATTCTCTATACAAAATATTCTATGATATGTGAAATTCTATTCCCCTCTACTAAAAACCCTAACTTATACTATTTATGCTATTTATAGAAAGGTCCTTAAAATAAATTAGAAAATCTGGTCAACAATAGTTACGGCTCGTAGGTACGACTCATAGAGTGACCTAGAGTCGTAATCGGGCTTTCTGTCAGCACTTGGTATTTTGGACTTTACTGCTATGATCTATACTATGAGTCATTGTCTGGTCTACGACCTGTAGTGCCTTCTCGAGCTTGATCTGCTGTCAAAATACAACACATTTGATGCTTAAAATAAGTGATTTTGTGAGTTCTTAAAGGGACTTTCTATAGTCTTTATGTGTTTTTGTGTTGATATTGCCAAAAGGTTAGGTTGGCATGATTTGGAAGAAAAGTTGCAGATTTTGCTGAAGAATAGGCCATACGAGTCATCTTACGAGTCGTAGGATGTGTTGTAGCAGGAAACAGAGACCAAAAGTTCAGAAATCTACCAAGTGAGGGTCACTCCTACGAGGCCACCCTACGAGTCTTATGTCATACGACGACTCATATAGGTGGAATCATAGAAATAATCAGAGAGCCAAAATGTAGGACTAAGAAGCTGAAGACCAAGGCTATAAGACTAGCATACGAGTCATAGTCAAAGCTATGAATCATACTAGTAGGTCATACCAGCGAAGTCCAAACTGCCAACACCCTAATACAAGACCCTGACTACGACTCGTAGGCCATCCTACGAGTCGTATCTGCGAGATGTCCCAGATGCCAGCTGTCTTTTCTGCATTATTTTTAGGGTTATAACTTGTACACTATAAATAATTTAAGTAGGGTTTCATTTTAGGAGCATCGACACTTGTGAAATTTTTTTGTCTTGTTCTAGAGCTCTAAAATATTCTCTCAAGAATATTTTTAGGGTTCCAATATTAGATTAGTATTTTCTCTTTGAAAACTCATTTTTGGGGAATTACAAATCTTGTGCTACACACTTTAGAATTTACCAATCTTGTAGGTTTGCAATTTGGGTGTCTTCACTTTCATTGGAGTTGGTAAAATTCTCAACTATGCCTTTTACTTGCATTTTTGTGTGTATCTTAGCCATGAGTAGCTAAGCACCCACAACTTGGGGTTGTGGGAACCATGGGTAGTTGACATGAAATAACCTAGGTATTGTGTATTTCTATGATTGGGGTTTTGCATGTATTGTCCATTTTCCTTTGTTATTAACGTTGTTTGGTGGTGGCCAACACCAAATCCTGCCTACTATCACGATCCTGACCAAGGTAGTGATGAATAGGAAAAGGGAAGCAGATATAGGATTTGGTAGATGTGTTCTCGTCTAATCGACCAAACTTAAACAAGGGGAGGTTGACTGGGACAATACATAATGTTTAGTTGGCATGCCATGGTAGCCGACCAAGCGTCATGGTGAAATTCAACCTTCACCTTCACAAGAGGGTTGGAAGAACTTAAGTCACCATCGTGCATGCGATTCACCAATTGTAGTTATGTTATCTAGGGAATCTGAGTCAATAAACCATGGGGAACACAATTCCCAAGTTGTTCCCAAATGTGAGTGTTTTGTCGCTTTTAAATTAGTGTTTATTTTATCTTTGCTTTTGAATCACAAACCCCCCCTCCACATCTATAGATTGTAGTTATAGATATTAGAAATGATTAGTGGTGAATTCTTGTAATCAAGCCATGTATTCCTTGTGGATTCGACCCTAATTGGTTAGGTTAATTACTGATAGCAACCACTTTCTCATTGGAGCATGACCATCAGATCAAAATTATGGTGCCATTGCCAGGGAAACAACTAGGTTTTGACTTGAGTTCACTATTGGTTAATTCTAGTATTGATTTCTATAATGTTTTGTACTTTACATTTCTCTTGTTGTTTTGTTTCATAATTTGTGTACAGGTCAACCTGCATTATGTCGGAGAAGAAGCTCTACAACACCAATGACCTCTTGGAAACGTTGCAAAGGCGTGTTCTCTTTTATGGGCAAGAGTCTGAAAACCCACAAATGCACCTACAACAATTTTCTTCAACCCTCAGGGGAGTACTGGGAACAAGGCACCCTGGTTGGGATGCTATAGCTCTCCAAACCTTTCCCATGACCTTAAGAGCTGACGCAACAGAGTGGTAGTCTTTGCTCTAACCAGATGTTTGCGCAAATTGGGGAGAGGTACAAAGGGTTTTCCTAATGCGCTTTATAAAGGTCCCAATAAGCAGACAATTCAGGACAATATTTGCAACTTTGCACGGGTGCCTGGTTAGTCACTTGGAGCTACGTGGGAAAGATACAAAAAATGCAGTGGGCAGAAACAAGACCACGACTTGTCTGATGATGTGTTAGCGGCGAGCTTCTACCCATCACTGACATCTGAGCAACAATGGCATGCTGATGAGTTGTTTGGAGGCGACTACTGGGCTCTCTTGAGGTGATCGTTCAGTGAGATTGCTGAATACATGGATAAACTGTCTGCAATGGTGGAAATATACCAACCTTTTACAAAGCAGACAAAAGTATCCCTAAGTGTGTTGAAGGGTGGCCCAATCAGTGCTAACTGAGAAAGTGTGCCTAGTCAGTTAAGGTTACCCCACCAGCAGTACGTCACTAAAAAGCTAATAAGAGTTAAGCGTATGCTGGAGCAACTCCTCACCAAGGCCAATGAGCAAGGAGAGATTGTGAATGAGATAAAGTGGTGATGTCCTCGGAGTTAATGATAAATTGGAGCAACAAGCTTTATTGATGTGGCGACTTGGGGATAAGATGGAGCAGCTCGATGGAAAGCTTGAAGTTGTGCAGGATGAACAAAGACAAATTGCATAAGGCAACAATGTGTCCCATGGAGAATTCTGAGTATATCCATGCTGACGAAGTTGAGCCATGACTTTAAACAAGGCGCTTCTTGGGAAGCAATCTAAGTATTTTATGTATTTTGGTTTATTTTGAGACATTTTATCATATTTAGCTTGTTGGTTAGTAGTTTTTATGTGATTAAAATTGTTAAAACTTAGACCAGTTGTATCAGTTGGAATGTTGGTATGTTTTAAGTTATAGGTTGCAGGACCAAACCAAGAGCTGAAGAATGGAGAAACCTTGGTTTGAGGCAGCTTTCTACGAGCAAGCCTACGAGCCATAGTCTTCACTATGACTCATAGTCATGTTCATAGAAGGAAATAATGAGCATCTGAATGGTGGCACATGCACTACGAGCCAACCTTACGATTCGTAAGACCCCATACGAGTCGTAAGAGGGGTTTGTAGTGCCCAGGTAAGATTTCAAAATTTTTGTAAGTGTTAGGCCTTCTACAAGACTGGGACCTACGAGTTGTAAGACGTTATATGACTCGTAGTCGGGGTCTCGTATGCCTTATCTACAGAATTTCAATGGACGAATCAGAGTGAATATGAAGAGACTTGTGTCTCTTGGCACGTCATACCCCTTCACGAAATGTCCCCTTTCAGTCTATAACTTACCCCCAACATTTCTTGTCATTATTGTATTTTCATCTGCTTTTTCTACCACAAAACTATTGCCCAACAAAGGAAGTGTGCACCAAGAACTCCGCTTACTCTCTTTGCATCATTCATACATCCGTATGGTACTTCATACCCCTTCACGAAACGTCCCCTTTCAGTCTATAACAACCCCCAACATTTCTTGTCATTATTGTATTTTCATATGCTTTTTCTCCCACAAAAACATTCCCCAACAAAGGAAGTGTGCACCAAGAACTCCGCTTACTCTCTTTGCATCATTAACATCCGTCTGGTAAGTTTTCGTTGTTAAATTTGGTTTATCTTTAAATGCAATCTAGCCTTATGAATGCACGGATGAATGTTCTAGTAGAATCGTCTTGAGAAACTTATCATGTTAGTGAGAAGATTGTGAAATGGAAGTACTTGAATTCTTGTAAAAGGTTGAGTATTGAGTTCTGTCCTTGTTTGGGATTATGATGATCTTTTGCTTGCTTCATGTGTTGTTAGTCATTATCATTCGAAGATCATGTGGGGGGAGGGGGGTGAAATTTTGGGTTGAGGGGGTGTTACCTTTGTTTTCTTTTAAAATAGGTGATGATATTGGTAATTCTGAAAGGATTTAGAAATGTTAGGGGATTAATTACTGCCTTGTTTTGTGATGGACAGTTATGAAGAATGCTTAGAGTTGTTGCGTAAGTAGCCCAGGCCCTTTGGGCTTTTAAATTTCCATGCTTGCTTGCTTTATATTTGTTCTTGATGGAAAAGTAGAGACGCCTGAGATGTTGTTTTCTGCTATAAGGACTCAGTACGAGTCGTAGTTCGACTTATGTGTCGTAGTGACCCCTCATAGAAGGCAACAGTCATTTAGGGTGCCTTATCATTTCCATACAAGAAACACCTACAACTCGTAGGCCTTGTTATGAGTCGTAATGGTGACCTCGTGACCTTGCTCTAAATTCTCTGAACTGCCTCTGAACTAGGATAAGAGCTAGTGCTACGACTCGTACGTAACCCTAAGAGTCGTACCTCACCTTGTAGCAGATTTCAGAATGCTTTTTATCTTTCATGTTGGTTCTATGATGCTGAAGTACGGCTCGCAGGTCACCCTACAAGTTGTACCTTTATCTTGTTTGTGCAGCCTTGTGCCTGGTTCAGTTTGTTTTTACTTTAGTCCTTGTAATGTTCCTAAGTAGTTATTTCATTTGTTACTCGTTAGTTGACATACAACATCTTGGC
>JAPFFP010110038.1:0-18736 GCA_026153255.1 Solanum medicagineum
AGTAGGAGTACAGGATATTCAGCTGCTGTCACCAAGCTCCAGGTTGCTTCGGGGCTTTGTATTTGTCTAGAGCTTATTTTTATATTGTACAGTTAGTTGAGGCGGGGCCTATCCCTACCCTTGTCAGATGTTTTCTTTATTTAGAGGCTTTGTAGACTATATAAAGCAAAGTGTAGTCATGTCTCGTACTTTAGACACCGTGGCCCCAACAGCCTAGTCATATGCATTTTCTTTTGGCTTGTTATCACTACTTATTTTGTTAAAGGCATGTCAAATATAGGAACCGCTTATAATATGTATAGAAAACGCATAGTAACAGGTTGGTTCTCCCGAGCCTTATCGACAATGGGTGTCAGTCTGCCCTAACGGGACTTTGCAGCGTGACAGAATTCATGGTTATAAACTTCAACTGGAACCCCAGAAGGTTTCCCGCCATTATATCCATTCCATACTCTAATCATTCCAGCTAAAGCAACAATTCGTGATCTAAAGTAAATCCTAGGTTTGCTGTAACACTCAATAAAATTACCAAAATACCCCTAATGAGAGATGTGCTCATGACGCGTCTTTTCAAACTTCGATGGCAAATTAGAGGCCGATAATATGATCAGCATGAAAAATTGTGTGGGAATATGGTCTTGGTTGACTTTTAGAGCAACCGGATCAAAAGATAATTTTTCGATGCGAAAATGCATTCTAGTAGGAGTGCTAGACATGTCCTTATCATGAACTTGTCACAGATCCACACTTAGCTGTGATCCCAATATTTTCTACAAGATTAGAAAACTCAATCGAAAAAGTTTTAGTGAAAAATCCAGAAAAGTATCCAAGTCTTCATCGCGAACTTGGTTCCCCGAAGTGCCTCTTTTAAGTTTTTCGTAGGTGCATTCCAGACTTTTTTCAACCCCTCCTAAACTTAAAACATGATCAAAGTAGGTCATTTTAAGTGTAAAAACGGTTTTAACCCCATTTCTAAGTCTTTCTAAGTTTCTAACAAAGACTAGGACCAAAGAGAAGAGAGGAGGAGTAAGAATTTGAGGAAATCAAGGAGGTTTCTTACGAGATTAATTGTCAAAACTCCATACCAAGTATGTAAGACTAAACTAAAACATGGGAATATTCTTCCATGTGCCCCATTGATGGTAGTAGAAAGATTATGAGTATATTGAGTCTCCATGCATGTTTCTTGAATGTTTTCTTGAAAATTTATTTATTATATATTTTCATATGTTGATAATCATCACAAACTTGATTTACTGAATAAATATTTTTACATGAGTTACTTTCATAAGCTCTATATATAACTATTAAAAGAATACATGAGTGAACCTAGGGATTGAGTCTAAAGCCTTCATTTGAGAATGTTGATCTTGATTATGATGTGAGCATGATGATAGGTTGATAAAACTTAATAATCCCATGAGTATTCATAATTGAACTCTAGAGATTTATCTAATTAACTTCCTCCCAATGATTGATCTGAGCCTTGACCTATTGAATGAGAATTGAGTTGATGAGATGATAGGCCAAAAGGCCCAATTGAGATAGAATTAACGAGATAATGAGAGTCTCTATGAGACTAATTGAGATGATTGATTGAGATGCATGGTCGTATGAGCATTAAGTCTTGGGAGGATTATCGAGCATCGAAATGAGTAAGAGTAAATCCAACTCGCTCTCATTAACTACGTCACCAAGCATAGGTGAGGATCGACCCATTACATCAGAGGTTCCCTCGTGAGTTAAAGTCCCTGAAAGTAATAGAGGACCTGAGAGACTAGATCCCTTGTGGATCCGATTTGTTCTTTACCTGACAAGTACGGAACGACTGTGATAACATTAGTAGGATTATTGTACAATTACTGGCTATAGGTCCCACAGTGGTAGTACTCTGAGTTGATTTGATTAGATGAGGTTAGATTGGTATAGATTGCTCATTATGTACTCTTTGTTCTTGCTTTAGACAGATATTTGACATTCTGATTGAGTATCTTCTGAGTTAATGTTATTCTATATTATTCTGCCTATATCTGTTTCATTCAACCTTTTTACATAATCATACATTTCGCGTACTAATGTTCATTTGAACTGTATCATTTAATGATGCAGAGATAGGTAAAAGAGATCATCAATAGGCACACCATTGAGGATCTATTGCAATCACCCGAGTTGGTAAGCCTCCCTTACTCCGGAGGGTCCTTATTTTATTTTCATCTAGCTATTAAATTTAGACTTTATACTAGCTTTATATTTTGAGTTGAGGTAGTCATGGGTCTATCATTGGCACTAAGTGATAGTGATAAATGCTTCATGGATAAGAGTCAAATTGTTGATTTGGGATCACGTTGAGCTAGTTTCTTTCATACTAGCCCACTTTATTGATATGATTGTTAATACTCATATTGTCCACCATTTAGTATCTTTAGTCTTTTACTGATTGGTTAGCTATGTTGGATAAATGAATGTGATGAGACCAAGTGGTTCGCTTGGGGACTAGCAATAGTATCTGAGTGCCGGCCACGTCTAGGATGCCCTCTCGGGGCGCGACAAACTTGGTATAAGAGCAAAGAGTTCAAGTGCCCTAGGGAGTCAATGAAGTCATGTCTAGTAGAGACTTGTTTATAGGTGTGTTGTGCATTACACATTATAAGCATGCGGCTATAGGACATTTGTCATGCCCCGGGAGGGTACCCTAGACGTAAATAACACTCAGAGACTATTGCTAATCCCGAAACGAACCACTTGGCCTCATCATCGTCATTCAATCAATAGACTCTATTAATTAGCGTAATACATAAGGAAGTAAATGGGAACTTCTCATCTAGTCTCAAAATAATATTATAAATGGAAAGGCTAGTAGAAAGAAACTAGCTCAACAAGTCTTAAAATCAATATTTGACTCTAGTCTATGAAGCTTTTATCACTATCAAGTGGTGCCAATAACAAACCCATGGCTACCTCAATCCAAATAAGGCTAATAAGTGTCTAATTCTAAAGCAAGATGAAATAAATATAATGAATCCTCCTAAGTAGGGGAGGCTCACCAATCAGCTGAACGTCTCAAATCCTCAACGATGCGCCTATTGACGGTCTCTAAATCTTGTATCTACATAATGAAATGATGCAGTGTCAGAGTGGCGTCAGTATGTGGAATATACTAATATGTAAAATAGTTGAATAGAACCGAAATAGGTAGAACAATATAGAAACAATAATCAACTCAACATAGGAATTAATCAATATGTCAAATGTCTATCTAAAGCAAGAATAAAGAGTAGACAAGTGACCCATCAACCAATCAACTCATCAATCAAATCAGACTCGTCTCAGAGGGACTCATCTCACCTCATCTCATCTCATTCATCTCATCTCATCTCGACTCAGAGTACTCAGTTCGGGAACTTTCTTGGAGTTTCTTTTAACCGACAACAACCACTTATGAGCTAGGGTTGTAAAACAAACCCGCTGATGTTGCCATAGTCATTTCGTACTTGCCAGGTAAGCAACAAATATGATCCACAAGGAATCTAAACTCAGTCATTCTTTATTGCTTCATTGAAGTAAACTTGAGAGAGGACCATGAGATGTAATGGTTCAATCCTCTCATACACTGGGCTGGCATAGGTAATCAGTGAAAGCGGGACTCACTGTTACTCATTTTGGTGTCGATACTCCTCCCAAGACTCCATGCTTATAAGACACCTCATCGTCATCTCAAGTAGCCTCGTGGAGGCACTCATCATCTCAATTGATCTCATGGAGACACTCATCATCTCAATTAGTCTCATGGAGACTGTCATCATCTCATTAACTCAAACTCAATGGTCCTCTATTATTTTAGGGACTTTAACTCATCTCAATGAACTCAATTCTCGTTTAACAACTCAAGGACTCAGATCATCAATTAGAAGAAGTTGTTTACACAGAACATCAAGAACTCAATTATGAATACTCATAGGATCATCAAGCTCAAATAACTCAACCTCAAACTTGCATCAAGATTTCCATCAACATACTCAAGTCAAGGCTCTAAACTCCATATCTAGGTTCATTCATGCATGCTTTCAAAAGTTAACATATAGGATTTATACAAAATCTCATGAAAAATATAATTCAAGAAAAACAAGTTTATGATGATCATCAACATATGAAAATACATGTAATAGATACAATTTTTAAGAAAATAATCAATAAAGTATTTCAAGAAAACATATATGGGGACTCATGGACTCCCCGTCCTTTACCTATATACCCGACATCTCTCATGTGTTTTGCCGACGTGGGACATTTTATCTTAAGATTGGTTGTTACATATACCCCCTCTATGGACTCAGCGTCCTCGATGAGGTTTTCCCCACTGCATGGGATTCGTCTAGACTCAACACTGAGGTTTTCCTCGCCTCATCGGGATTCGCCAAAACTCAGTTAAACTCTAGCCCCACTGCCTGATGCAAGAGTGGCTCTGCTACCATCTGTAATGACTTGGCCTAACACTGAGAAGTATTATCCGCTCTTGGGCCTAGGCCATCACGGATTTGTCCCTTTGTGCTCACCCCAAAAGGCACCTCACGGTATATAGATCAATCATTTACTTATATACCCAGCATCTCTCCTGTGTTTTATCAATGTGGGATATCTCATCTTAAGATGGGTTGTTACAATATTAAGAATGGTTACACTTCTTTTATGATCTGATTCGTGCAATCGAGTTAAAACTCTATGAAGCTCTCTTCAAGCTTGTGTTCTACGCATTTACAGAGTTGTGATTATGCCTCCAAGAAGAACTGTTAAAGAAAGAAGGCATCCTGCCAGATAAAATATTAACCCACCTGAGCCCTAGAGACATGATGAACCCATAGGTCCAACCATCCCTATTGAGCATCCACCACAAGTTGAAATTTCTAATGGTAAGCTTCGCTAGGCTATCCAAACTCTAGCCCAAGCTGTCACAGCACCTGCTGTAAGATAAGGAGCGAGTAGATAGGATACATAGGACATATCTAGAGTCTGTGAATTATTGAAGATAAACCCACCTGAGTTCACAGGGTTTACATCCAATAAGGATCCTAAGAACTACATCAATGAGCTTCAGAAAGTGTTTTAAGTGATGCATGTGGCTGATGCTGATAGAGTTGAATTGATAGCCTACCAGCTTAGAAGTATGGCTAGACTGTACGTTTGATCGGTGGAAGAAGGGTAGAGGAGAGGAAGCTCCAATGCTGACTTGGCTAGTGTTTAAGAAAACCTTCTTGGGGCATTTCTTTTCGAGAAAATGAAGGGAGGCCAAGGTACGAGTTTGGGCTTAAGTTCACCTAGCTATCTAGATATGCTCTGGATATGGTTGTTGATATGGGGGGGGGGAGGAAAATGAGGTTGTATGTTAATGGGATGAACAAAGGGATAAAGAAGGATGGAAGGGGAGCTATGCTTGTGAGTAATATGGATATTGAAAGGTTGACGACCTATGTACAACAAGCTGATGAGGAGAGAAACGCGACATGGAAGTGTTCAGGAATAACAGGGCCAAGGCATTGAGCCATTAGGTTGGAAAGAGAGGGAATGGGAATGGTAACAGGTTTCGGTCAAGGTCAGTACCATCATCTGCTAGTGCACCAGTGCCCAGAAATAGGAATGATCAAAGGTCTCACAATTTTGGATCCCAGAGATCTCAGTCACAGGCTAGTGTCAGTCAAGGTTCACAAGGTAAGCCACCATGTGGTAAGTGTGGCAGACTACACTTGGGAAGATGCCATGAAGGGAGTGATGCATGTTTCAAGTATGGCCAAGTGGGTCACTTTCAAAGAAACTGTCCAAAGTGGGCTAACCGGGCTCAATTTTCTGCACCAGCCCCACCAGCCAGAGAAAATCATGAAGGAGCTACGTCAAGCGAAAGCGAAGCTACAAACCATTTGTATGTCATGGGTAGTTGCTAAGATTAGGAGAACACCCTAGATGTTGTGACGGGTATGATTCGAGTCTTTACTCTTCATTGCTAAGTTTTGATTGATCCTGGTGCCACATTATCATTTGTGTCTCCTTATGTGGCTAGTAGATTTGATAAAACTCCTGAGAGTCTTCTTGAACCCTTTGATGTTTCTACTCCAGTTGGTGAGTCTATTCTAGCCAAGAGAATCTATAGAGATTGTGTAGTACCTATCCATCACAAGGATACTTTTGTTGATTCAATTGAGTTAGAGATGACTGATTTTGATGTGATCCTTGTAATGGATTGACTTAAGGCCTGTTATGTCTCCATTGATTGTAGATCCCGAACCATTAAGTTCCAATTCCTGAAGGAACCGATCATAGAGTCGAAAGGTGATTCTGTTGCACCTAAGGTTAAGTTTATTTCCTACCTTAGGGCTACTATCACATCATGTGAGTTAAGTCTAATGATGTCGAGTCTCCTACTCTAGAGTCAGTCCCGAATGTGAATGCATTTCCTGAGGATTTTCTTAGAGTCTCTCCTAATAGGTAACTTGACTTTGAGATTGATGTTCTCCTCGATACTCAGCCTATCTCAATTGCACCTTATAGGATGTCCCCCATTGAGTTGAAAAACTTGAAGAGCAATTGTTTATTAGAGAAGGGCTTTATCAAGCCAAGTGTTTCTCCTTGGTGTGCTCCTATCCTATTCGTGCGAAAGAAAGATAGGTATCTAAGAATGTGCATTGATTATAGGCAATTAAATAAGGTCATAATAAAGAATAAATATCCTTTTCCCATGATAGATGATCTGTTTGACCAACTTCATGGTGCCTTGTGTTTCTCAAAGAAAGACCTTAGATCTGGTTACCATCAGTTGAAGGTAAGGGAATATGACATCCCAAAGACAACCTTTAGGACTAGATATAACCATTTTGAGTTCTTGATCATGTCCTTTGGGTTGACTAATGCACTTGCAGCCTTCATAGACTTGATGAATTAGGTGTTCAGACAATATCTTGATATATTTATGATCGTGTTCATCGATGACATTTTGGTGTATTCGAAAAATGAGGAGGAACATGCCAATCACCTCAGAATTGTCCTCCAGACTCTTAAAGACCATGAGTTGTATGCAAAGTTTTTGAAGTGTAAATTTTGTCTTAAGTCAATGGCTTTCCTAGGCCATATTTGTTTCGTATGATGGTATTTGAGTAGACGCCTAAAAGATTGAAGCGGTTAAAAACTGACCTAGACCGACCTCTCCAACTGACATAAGAAGTTTCTTGGGGTTAGTAAGCTATTACCGTAAATTTGTTAAGGGATTTTATTCCCTATCCTCGCCATTGACTAAGTTGACTCAGAAGAAGGTCAAGTTTCAGTGGTCTGATGAATGCGAGAAGAGTTTCCAAGAGTTGAAGACCTGACTAACGACTATATCAGTTTTGAACTTGCCTGATAGAATAGAAGACTTTGAGATATATTGTGATGCGTCAAGAGTTGGATTGGGTTGTGTGCTGATGCAAAAAGGAAAAGTGATAGCCTATTCTTCTAGACAACTTAAGGTTCACGAGAGGAACTATCCAACACATGATCTTGAGTTGGCAATGGTGGTGTTTGCACTTAAAATTTGGTGCCACTACTTATATGGAGTGCATGTGGATGTGTTCACTGACCCTAAGAGCCTACAACATGTCTTCATTCAAAAGGAGCTCAACCTGCGACAGAGGAGATGGTTGGAGTTGCTCAAGGACTATGACGTGAGCATTCTCTACCACCCACGTAAAGCTATCATTGTTCCTGGTGCTCTTAGAAGGTTTCAATGGGTAGCATGGCCCATGTTGAGAGAGGAAAGAAAGAGTTAGCTAAGAAAGTGCATAGATTAGCCCGATTGGGAGTTCAGCTCGAAGAGAATGATGAGAGAGAAGTCAATGTTCAAAATAGGTCTGCTTCATCCTTAGTAGCAGAGGTAAATGTAAAGCAATACAAAAAAGATCCTGTCCTACTTCAATTGAAAGAAGTTTTCCACAATCAGAAAGTGATGGTCTTCTCCAAAGGGGAAGATGGGGTGTTGAGATACTAGAGTAGATTGTGCGTTCCAGATCTTGATGGTGTTTGAGATAGAATTATGGCCAAAGCCCATAGCTTTAGATACTCCATTCATCCTGGCTCTACCAAGATGTGCCACGAATTGAGGGAAGTCTATTAGTGGAGTGGAATGAAGAGGGATGTTAATGAGTTTGTCTCCAAGTGTCTGAACAGTCAGCAAGTTAAAGTTGAGGATCAAAGGCCATGTAGACTGACTCAGAACTTTGAGATTCCTGAATAGAAGTGGGAGATGATTAACATGAACTTAATTACTGGTCTACCAAAGTCCCGAAAGCAGCATGATTCAATATGGGTGATTGTGGATAGTATGACAAAATCAGCTCACTTCTTAGCAGTTAAGATGGCTAGCACTGTAGAAGAGTATGCCAAGTTGTACATCTATGTGATTGTGAGGCTGTATGGAGTTCCCTTGTCTATCATCTCGGACAGAGAAGCTCAATTCATCTCTCAATTTTGGAGATGTTTACAAAAGGAATTGGGTACTGAAATGAGTCTGAGTACTGCCTTTCATTCTCAGACAGATTGCCAGGCAGAGCGTACCATTAAGACTTTAGAGGGTATGTTGAGGGATTTTGTCCTTAATTTTAAAGGAAGATGGGATGACCACCTACCATTGATCGAATTTGCATATAACAATAATTATCATGTAAGCATTCAGATGGCTTCCTATGAGGCTTTATATGAGAGAAGATGTAGATCACCAGTTGGGCGGTTTGAAGTTGGAGAAGCTAAGTTGATTGGACATGATTTTGTCCATCAGTCGATGGAGAAGGTAAAGGTCATTAAAAAAAGGTTGAAGACTACACAAAGCTGCTAGAAATCTTACACCGATATGAGAAGGAGAGGCCTAGAGTTTAACGTGAGTGATTGGGTGTATTTGAAAGTGTCACCCATGAAGGGTGTCATAGATTTAGAAAGAAGGGGAAATTGAGTCCATGTTATATTGGTCCCCATCAAATTGTGAAAAGGACTGGGAAGGTTGCTTATGAGTTAGAGTTACCTTCTTAGCTAAACACGATCCATTCGGTATTTCATGTCTCGATGTTGAAGAAATGCTTAGAAGATCTTGCCTTGGTAATCCCCATTGAGAGCATTGGAGTAAAGGATAGCTTATCTTATGAAGAGATTCCAATCCAAATCCTTGATCGTCAGGTTCGCAAGTTGAGAACCAAAGAGATTGCCTTTGTCAAAGTCCTATAGAGAAATTAATTCATTGAGAAAGCCACATGGTAAGCTGAGAAGATATGAAAGATCCCACATTTATTCATGCATGATAATGAGAATGTTAAAGGTAATGTTCTTACTTTTGATTTAAATTGATTTGTCTATCCCTGAGTTCATGTGTCTATTCTTGAGTCTGAATAGCAATTGTCTAGATGATTGATGGGTTGAGAGTTCGATTGGTTGAGTGAGTATTAAGAGGAGCCTTGATTGTTATTCATGCCTTGATGTCCATCTTTACTCATCATTTGAGGACGAATTTTTCCAAGGGGGAGATGATGTAACACCCACTGAAATTACCAAAATACCACTAGATGAGACATGTGCGTATAACACATCTTCTCAAAGTCCAATGGCAAATTCGAGGTGGAAAATACGATCAACATGAAAAATTATGTGGAAAATGGTCTTGGTTGATTTTTAGAGCAACCGGATGAAAAGACAATTTTTTGATGCGAAAACGCATTCCAATAGGAGTGCGCGACATGTCCGCGTCGCAGACTTGTTGCTGATCCACACTTATATATGACCCCAAAATTTTCTACGGGATTAGAAAACTCCATCGAAATTTTTTTAGTGAAAAATCCAGAAAAGAACCCAAGTCCGCGACGCGGACTTAGTTCCCCGAAGTGTTTTCTTTCAGTTTTTCGTAAAGGGCATTCTAGACTTCTAACCCCTCTTAAACTTAAAACATGATCAAAATAGGTCATTTTTAGTGTAAAAGGGGTTTTAATCCCCATTCCTAAGTCTTTCTAAGTTTCTAACAAAGACTAGGGCTAAAGAGAAGAGAGGAGGAGCGAGAATTCTAAGAAATCGAGGAGGGTTCTTATGAGACTGATTGTCAGAACTCCATACCAGTTATGTAAGGCTAAACTAAAACATGGGAATAATCTTCCATGTGCCCTATTGATGGTAGTAGAAAGATTATAAGTATATTGAGTCTCCATGCATGTTTCTTGAATGTTTTCTTGAAAATTTATTTATTATATATATTTCCATATGTTGATGATCATCACAAACTTGATTTACCAAATGAATATTTTTACATTAGTTACTTTCATAAGCCCTATATATTATTTATAAAAGAATGCATGAGTGAACCTAGGGATTGAGTCTAAAGCCTTCATTTGAGAATGTTGATCTTGACTATGATGTGAGCATGATGATAGGTTGATAAAACTTGATGGTCCCATGAGTATTCATAATTGAACTCTAGAGATTTGTGTAATTGACTTCCTTTTAATGATTGAACTGAGCCTTGAGCTATTGAATGAGAATTGAGTTCATGAGATGATACGTCGGAAGGCTCAATTGAGATAGAGTTAATGAGATAATGAAAGTCTCTGTGAGACTAATTGAGATGATCGATTGAGATGGATGGTCTTATGAGCATTGAGTCTTGGAAGGAGTATCGAGCAATGAAATAAGTAAGAATAAATCCAACTCGTACTCATTAACTATATTGTCAAGCGTAGGTGAGGATTGAACCATTACATCAGAGATTCCCTCTTGAGTTTAAGTCCCTGAAAGCAATAAAGGACTTGAGAGACTAGATCCCTTGTGGATCCGATTCGCTCTTTACCTGGCAAGTACAAAACAGTTGTGGCAGCATCAGTGGAATTATTGTACAATCACTGGCTTATAGGTGATTGTTGTCGGATAAGAGAAACTCTCAGATAGGTTCTACATTAATAGTACTCTGAGTTGAGTTGATTAGATGAGGTTAGATTGGTCATTGTCTACAATTTGTTCTTGCTTTAGATAGACATTTAACATTCTGATTGTGTATCTTCTGAGTTGATGTTATTCTGTATTATTCTGCTTGTATCTGTTTCATTCAACCATTTTACATACTCACAGATTCCATGTACTGACGTCCATTTGGACTGCATCATTTAATAATGTAGAGAGAGGTACTAAAGATCGTCAACGGGCGTACTGTTGAGGATCTATTGCAGTCAGTTGTGTTAGTGAGCCTCCCTTACTTTGGGGGGTCCTTATTTTATTTTCATCTAGCTATTAAAGTCAGACTTTATACTAGCTTTATATGTTGAGTTGAGGTAGTCATGGGTCTGTCATTGGCACTAATTGATAATGATAGAGGCTTCATGGACTAGAGTTGAATTGCTGATTTGAGATTATGTTGAGCTAGTTTCTTTCATACTAGCCTGCTTTAGACTCAGATTGTCCACTATTTATTGTCTTTAGTCTTTCGCTGATTGGATAATTATGTTGGATGAGTGAATGTGATAAGCACAAGTGGTTCGCTTGGGGTCTAGCTAGTCTCTGATTGTTAGCAACGTCTAGGGTGCCCTCCCGGGGTGTGATACTTCCAACCTTGAAATTATAGATTAAACAAAGGAATGGATATATATTCACTCAAATTAACTGCAAATAAGTCAAAATATCGAAGACCCAATAAATAAATCAAGAACACATATCAATAGCACACCCCCAACATGGGGGTTTCAGCCACAGGTGCTAGAAATAAGAGATTTTATATCAAAATTAGCATCTGAAGTCATAGGTAACAAGATTGAATAGAGAATAGCTGATTATGACCCACCAATCTCCTCAAGTTTTGCTTCTCAATGATTGAAACCCCTATCAACTTTTGTACTCTAAAGAGGAAAAATTCTATATACTACTTTCTCTGTAAATCTAAGAAGAATGATATGATCTATATAATATCCTTTCTAATTTGTTTAGATAGTCCATGTAAAAGTGTGAAAGTTTATGCTACGAATTGTCATTCGACGGTCAAGGCCAACCATCACCGAGCACTCTGGCGATGTGTCGTATGTGCACTTGACCGCTTTCTTCTGTATATTCTTAAGTCTTTCTCCTCTGTAACATTGGGCGATGGTTCTTCACCCCGCCGATACAATTTGGTGATTCGCCGAAGTTCCTATCACATTGCCTTCTTGTGAAGGTTTTGGGGTTTTGAGTACTGCAACTTTAGGCGATCTCTAAGGTCATTCGACAGTACACCAAATATATTTTGCAACATCAAATTCTGACCACATTCCTGACTTGGGCTTGTTGCTGCAATGCTAGGCGGTCTCTCTAAGTGTTCGATGGATCGCCGAATATGTAGACCATATCATTTTTCTCTGCCTTTTTAACACTTTTGCTCCCTTTCCAAGACTTGTCAAGTATTTTCCATTTATGCACTTTTAATCCCATTCGATGTATAACACATGCATATTCGTTAGAGATTGGAAATAATAGCACACTAGGGACAATGTTTCTTTATAAACTAGCCCCAAAATGAGTCCATAATCAGAGTCCGTTTGAATTTTACTTTAAATTGTGCACAAGTATACTTTCTAGGCTTTTGCGAGGCCTAGTTAGGTGTAGTTAGATACAATCTCGTTTAGGTTAGTTCTTTCAACTCCCGTGTATATTTACTTTACTTCATACACTTTCGCCTTAGACCCCTGTGTAGGTATTTCTTCTTATTATATTTCTTTTACTTTTCTTGCTCAATCAACTTATTAGGCTTACTAAGTACTTGTTGTCTTGTTACTCATACTATACTTTGCATCTATTTTCATGATGTAGATCCTAGCACCAGTTATTAATGTTGATCCTTCGAGCCTGCAATAGTTTATTCTGGAGATGAGGGTGAGCACTTGGAGTTTTGAATCATTTTTCCTTCAGCATAGATGACCCGTCTTGTGTATTTTTAAGACTAGCCTGTTGTATATTTATAATTTGGTCCACTTTTGGGACTTGTACTTATCCTTTTATTTTGTAGTAGCTCTGTACTTGTGACTTCTAGGTTGTGGGAGTGATCACTGTCGTATATTCATTTTGTGCAATTGTCTTGTATTTGTTTAGTTCCTCTCCTATTTTTTGCCCTTAAACCATTACTAGCAGCTCTAGTTTACGTGTTGGCTTACCTAATGGTGGGTTACGTAGGTGCCATCATGATTTATATGAAATATTTCCAAATTACCCACAAAAAGTAGTGTTCCAAAGTATTCAACAGACTTAAATGCAATTCAACATGAAAAATCTAGAATCATAAACTGAAAAAAAAAGAGATACTAAATAAATACTGAATTGAAGTAGATTTTATTTAATTCTTCATTACATTATCTAATTACATCAAAAAGGAAAATATAGCACAAAGCAAAAGAACTATGAAGAGATGACAAAATATTATTCTTTTTTTTCTAGTCATTTATTTTCTCACAACAATAGGAATTCTAACAAAATGTTTGCCACCAGTCTATGCCAAACTTCCATGGTTAAATTTACTCCTTCTTTGAAATCTTCTTTGTCTTGGAATTGAACTTCAAGACATTTGGACTAACTTGAATTGCAGTATGCTTTGGAGGTTTAACCACCAATTTATATTAGAATTGGCATTTCCTACATTACTAACAGTTCTCTTGACAATAATTGAATTCTTAAGACTTGGAATAGATATTGAAGGCAAATTCAAATCCAACCTAGATGGTACATCTTTGGGACATGTAGTAGAATTTTTCTTATCGAAAAAATATGCAATTGCATTATGAATCATATTATTATTATAACTCAAACTACAAAGATAATTCAAATAATCATTTTTATCCATGTCATATATTAAGCCAGGATCCATTGCTCCATTTGGATTACAAATGCCACCTCCAAAATCAAATGGATTAGCAAGATCATCTCTTATTCCTTCTGAATAAATTTCAGATCCATATGCATCCTCGTTCCATGCTACACAATTAAATTTATATTAGGATTTTTTTTATAAATTTTAATGTCACCATAAAAAGAAAGAAGCTACTTGAAGTATCTATTTATTGTTTTTATTATGTGTTTATACCTAGATAGAGTACAAAAGTAGAATTGTTTTGTTTATAATATGGTTGTATCAAAATTCAAAATAATGATTCTAGAATATGTTGAGAATTAGAAGAAATTATGTCAAATGTCAAGTCAAATGATGCCAGATTAAAATGAAATGGAGTGAGTATAGCTTAAATCCATAAGATATTTGTTACTTGTAGTCACAAGTGCAGATTTGATAGTTGCAGGAGACCAATTAGGATGTGCCACTTTAAGAAGCACAAAAATTCCCGAGACATGAGGAGTTGCCATGGATGTTCCTAACATGAGTTGAAATCCATTATCTCCAAAGCGAGGAGGGGTTGCGGCAAGTATATTAAAACCAGGAGCTGCAATAATATTTGAATATAACTTGTAAGTCATTGGAAAAATTAAAAAAATACAATTCAACAAGAATTTGTTATATTAAGAGTACTAGTGGCATATTAAATATTTAAATTTTTGTGTTCGTTGGTAGCTGGATAAGAAACCAGCTATATATATATATATATTAATTTTTGTATAATTTGTACGATGTTTAGTAGGTAGATAGAAAACAAGCTATTCATGTATAAAATTAATTAATACAATATTTGATTGACAATTTAGAAATTTGCATAACTAATATGTATAAGTCATGATGGAATTTATGCATCATTTTATGTTGGATGGACAATGGAATAACTAATATATAAATAATTCATATCTGATAACTTAAATACTAACATAAAATATATATGTATATATAGAGATTCACTCATAAAAAATCTCTACATTACTAATATTTACATCACTCTAATCAAATACCAAATGATCCCTTAAGGGTTTTAGTATTAAAGTCATTGTACATTTGAAATTATAATTTTAGAAGTTACATATCCGCGTATTTCAAGTTAAGTGAGATTAGAACTTAATAGTTGAATCTTGTAGTCCTAAACTAATTAAAGAGATAGAACATGTAACAAAATATGTTTTTTTTTTTTTTTTTTTTTGTATTTTGTGGTGTTAAACAAGTTATGTAAATTATTAGGAGTAGAAAGTTACAAAACTTAAGACATTTCATGCTTTTTTAAAAGACTAAAAAAAAAAAAGAAAATAAGACACTTCAATTGTAATAGAAAATATAATATATATGGAAAAAAAATGGATTCGATTGAACCCGTGGATCCATTTGACATCCATCCAATAATTTAGAGACTCTTATTGATGTAATTTAATAGAGGAATTTTATGTCAAAATAACATATAATCATATCTTTTACCTTCAAAATTTCTGGGACAAAGGAATTTGGACCTCTCGATGAGAACTTAGCGACTTTTAGGAAACCACATTGCCTTGAAGAACCTTAGATTATAGGATCTTGATTACTGTTGCAAAACAATAAATTAATGTGCACTAATATAATGATGACAACAATAAATTAAAGGTGATTTGATATTGTCTCACATTTAATTGGAGAATGAACTTAATTCTTTTTAAGGAAAAATATTTATCAAAACAATTATCATAATATAAGTTTTGGATGAAGATTCAATGAAAATTTTTAATTGCTATACATATAGTTTATGTATTGAATGAAATAGGGATATGAGAGTTAGAAATAATAGTAAAGAAAAATGGCTTTAGCCCAAGAATTAAGGAAATTAGATTTTCTTAACAATCAAACACTAAAAAGTAATTTATTTCTGTCATATCAAATATATCGTTAGTTGTTTTTTAAAAAGAAAAGACGTAACAAAAATAAAATACAAAAAATAATTAAGTATATCTTCTTCACCTTTTATGAAAAGCACTAGAACTTTTCCTTTAACTTCATTGGCAATAGATTTAATACCTTTAACACTGCAGAGAAAAATAAAAAATATTAACAAAGTAATTAATATGTTTTTCGAAAAATGAAATCTGTATTGAATAGTGCAATATGCATTTCACTTACTCTGTTATATTTTTACCAACCCATAAAGGAGCAAAGGTTTGATCCTTCCCTTTAAAAATTTCTTGAACAGCCTACAATTAGTCAAATACTTTTAAAAGTCTATACTAATGTCTACATGGAAGAAATAAGCAATCATTTTTTTTTAAGATATTAATTTAACTTATAATTTTTGACGTATAAATTAAAAGCAATAAGTCCATCTAAAAGGTTCTACATTTTTTTTACATATAAAGTAAATAGGCTATTATGTCTAAAGTTGCTCTAAATTTATTTTGATATTAGTTTTATAATGACCCGTTAGATTATTTTTTAAAATAAATCCTCTCTCTTTCATAAAAGATCCTTTTCGTATATTTAAATTGAAAATTTTAAACTATTCAATATTTACGATTATTTAGTTTACGAGTAGTTTTAGATAATTAATTTGATTGATGGATTAAATTGATAATTTATTTAATATTTTATACCACTTATTTTATATTTATTCAAATAAAATTAATGAAATTTATTACTTTTAGTACTCATTTAATTTAGGAAGAAAAAGGGAAAAAAAGAAGAAGAAAGAAGAACTAAAATAATAAATATTAAAAACAACATTAAAATAAATAAATAAATAAAAGAAAGGGCCCAAAGAAATTAAAAAGAAATAAAATTCAGCCCCTAAAAACTTAGGAACGCAAACTAACCACCGGAGATCTTTTTTTCTAAATTATTTTTTGTGAAAATGTAGTTTTCAAAATACTTTGGTCATTATTTTTGCAAAATTTAATCCTTAGAGGTCGTTATTTTCACAATTGGCCCATGAATGTCGGATTTCTCCACTAAAAATTTGAATTAAGAAATAATTGGTAAGGGTTTGGATCAGGCAAGTCAAAAGTTGGGTAGATAGATTTATATGAAATAAGAGTTAAAAACTGGTTAAGGGAAAAAAATCCTATGTGAATTTTAAAAAATTTTATCATAAAATTTAGTGTTGACTGCTAGTCAAAGAGCACAAGTAAACAAAAAATCTTACCAACAAATTAATTTTAACAAAATAGATAAATAGAGTATATATTTAGATCATTGTTCATAAAAATAATTTAAATAAGATTAGATGGGTTTTCCAACAATACCTTATAAATAGCTAATCGTGCAAGTGGTGCTCCTCCTCGTGATGTTCCCATGTTAAGACCACGATATTGAATATTATTAACATAAGAACCAGCAGCTGTGTAGGCAACATGTGTACCATGTCCACTTTCATCTAATGCTGATAAATTATATAATTTTTCTGCACTTCCATCTTCTTCCATCAACCCTTTTACGTACCAACCCTCTGATTTGCATCTACCTTTCCATCGAGAAGGAATTGGGCCTAGCAAAGCTTCTGAATCTGCATATATACCTATGAAAAATACATTCTTTTTGCATTTAGCATCTACGTTGTTGATGACAGCAATAACAACTTGTTTAGTCTAATTTCACAAGTGAAATCTACAAAGGAATATTGCATTTCTAGATCTTACCCTGAAAGATAGAGAGGTTGTTTTTGAGATACCCTTAGCTCGCAAAAATCATATTAAAGCAGTTCAAAAAGTATTTTATTGAGCGGTGATATATGTCCAAATTTTATTTAGGAAAAGTAAGCATTTTCTTAGTATAAGTTGCAGAAGTTATTTATCAAAAGCAAAAAAATACTTTTGGAACATTGACCAAAATATAAATTATTGTGCTATTATCAAACACAAGTTGTTACTCAATCTCTCTTTTTTTTTTTTTTTAAAATCACATTTGAAAAAAAACACTTTTAAAATGTAACTCGCCAAATTTTTTTTAGCTAAGATTGAGTCATCCTTCATATGATATAGGATTTTAATTGATACCTCTTAATTGAGCATAGATGTTAAAGCCAATTTCATAGTGGGGAAATAAAATTGGAGATGATATAAGGTCGCGGTTCTAATGTAAGATTTTATAAAAGTTAGAGGGACAAATGATTTTTAGGTTGTATATACATGCTACGATCAATACCTGAGTATGTAAAGTATATTCGATTTAATTTAGAGTCATAATGGATACTTTACATCAAGGCAAGTCCAAAGATTTCTACCAACTAAGTTTTTGTATGAGTTGATAGAAGAGTCAACTTCAAACGACCATATCTCCTAACGTATAATGAGTTAGGTGACCATAATATATCAAATCGAAGATAATTAAATTAGCTTTCCAACGCATTCAATTTCGCCATAATCGAAGTTTGGAGTAGAAAGTTGTAACCATTTTAGTGAAGACATGCAAAGTCGTCCGAAGATCCGCGATAGCTCCGCGTCGCGGACAAAATGTGAACCCATACTGGATAAGCACTGACATTTTTTTCTTTTTATTTTGAGGGTACTTTTATCCTAAAACCTTTCGGGGTCTATTTAAGGTCCCAAAACGCATAAAACATCAGTTTTCATAATCAAAATCCTCTCCCTTTACTCTTAAACATAAACTCTCAAGGATCATAAGAAAGTCATCAAGTTAGGAGTAGCTTTCAAGATTCATCCTCAAGGGTTTGAAGAAGAGGAATTCTAGAATCTCAAGAAAGAATTTCTTTATTCTTCTTTTTCAAGAATGTAGGGTTCTTCATCAAGAACTCTAAAATTCCATTTTCATTTTTGTCGATTTCTTGACTTTTCGCCAAGAGGAGGTTTTTAGTAATAATTAAATTCACTAAGTCTCTTAATTCTT